>JACEGR010003344.1:0-106911 GCA_014170235.1 Listronotus bonariensis
ATATATATATATATTTTCTATTGCATTTATTTTATGTTCATATGGGCTCTCTCATAGTAAATATACTTATCAACGTGAATCAGAAAAAGTAAACTTTAAGAAAAAAGTGTTTTTCAATATCTGCCTGGCCCTGGGCAAATGAGTCCGACAAAAAAGTAACGCGTTAGCCCAGCCCGCCACCCCAAACATTTGAAATTGAGAAGCGGGGTTAAATCGCAGTATAATTATTCGTGGTAGACTCGTCCAAAGGTACCCCCTAAAAAGTTTAAAAGGGTTCTTATTGTAAACTCCATTTCATTACTGGCCCAGGCACTATTATATTTATTACTATATTATTCATTTTTCTTGATACTTATCCTCTTTTTAGAAATAAAGTTCAATAAATACGTAAAGGAAGTCAAAGTTAGTGGTCCATTATTTTATAAATTGAACAAATGTCTTGTCATTATGTCAACTACTAGAAAAAGCACCATAATCCAGTCATTTGTTAATACTTACCTATGTTATTATCCTCCGTTTCCATATCCATTTCATTATTTATAAAGTTGATATTACTCCCTGAAGAATAGCTTACTGTTTCTACATCCATTTGGTTATTCAAACTTGTATCACTATGTCCTAAGATATTTTCTGCTTTACTACTATCCATTACCATTAAACAATTGATATCATCAGATTTAGCGCAAATTTGTAATATTATGTTATCACTTTCTGGAATTGTATGCCAACCAGTGATTTTCTGATTCACAAAGGGTATGTTAAATGTGCTCTCAATTTCATGTTTTAACTGTTCTATGAAAATAAAATAAGAAGAATTAGATTAAACACAAAATTTGCTTTTGGATGGTTTCATATTATATTATAGCAAGACAATTGTAGTTTCACTATAGACTACCAGAACAATGCTAAATTTTTGGTTATCAGTTTGGACGCTGGCTTGGCTGATTTTGTGAAGCGGCAAATTATACGTACTGTTGACGTGTGTACTGGATGGATACCCGCTTTTTAAATTCCACGAAGCGAGCGTCCTAGCTAATGACCAACAATTTAGCATTGTTCTGGGTGTCTATAATAGTGAACCTACAATTGTCTTTAATTATGGCCAAAGGCTCTATAACAGCCATGTGCTAAAAGCGGTAAAAAAATATAGTTACTAAAGCACTGATGACTTTGTGATTTTTTTTATTTATTAGTAACCAAAAGCTGTAGTTGTTTATTTGTCATTTTCTTTAATTTGAAAAGTCAGCCAGCATTATAAGTAAAAATGTCTAAAAGTTATTCTTCCATATTAAAAAGAAGTAACAAAGGTATGGCTGCTTCTCAGAAGTTATGGAAAATGATGTCTTATTTTAATTTTACAACCCAGGATTGTCAATTACAAAAAGTTTTTTTTTTAAATACTACTATACTAGATGTACAAGATATATTCAAGAAAGTACCCTAAAAATAATTTCCTCACTATGTCCCAACTGCTAAATTCAAAAAGAATCATTAACTTAAGGACGTTTCCAAAAATATATACCTCAAAACTTTTCAAAACAAATATATTCTCTACAATAGGAGAAGAAAATAAATTTATAACCATGTGTTGACGCCTTCAGAGACTTTAATGATCGCAATACTCCTTGTTTGTTATATTATTTTTACTCATATAGAATAGTACTGACTACCATTATTAGTTTAAAAGTTTAAAAAATGCGAATGGAAATATTTTTAAATATAATTTCAAATTTGTCTTCGAAAAATCAATCATTGATTTATTTTGAAACAGTGTGATTGGCGCAAAATTTAAAGGCTTATTGAGCTCCACTGTTTTTTTTTTTTTTTGTAGTTGGCAACATTGGCTTCGACAGTATACTTACTGTTGTTAAAACAAATTTGACAACGAGTTTCTTAAATATTACATTTTTAAAGTAATTCCCTCATGTAATGTATATATAATATATATCATGGGGAGAGTACTTTTTATTTAATATTTATAGCATATTTGTTTGTCTTCAGTTGTAATTAATTACTATTCATAGTTCGTAAGAAAGTAAGTTTAAGTTTATAGGCTTTTGGCGATTTTGTTTCATTTCCTCATTCCCTTATCATCATTCCCTCATAAAATCTTATTATTTTAATTATTATATTATATTTATATTTAATTCAAACTCATGAAAGTTGGGAACTACTAAACAATTTTTATCAAACAAGACATACACTAAAGGTTCTATCTTTTTTTTTTAGTCAGCACACAGATTTTTTTACTCGTTTTGTGAGATGTCCTTTAATGTACATGAAGTAATCTAAAACAACGGAATGCGTCTAGCTGATTAATCACGATTAAAAGATTATGTAAAGATTTTTAAACAACAGTAAAAAAATTTAAGGTAGAACATGATTATGCGTTATTTGAAGGTAATAATAAAAATGCAAAAAAGATATAGTTTTAGCACATATTTAGTTAACGTTTAGCAGATTTCTCTAGGGAGGATTTTTTTACTCCGAAGGGGTTATTCCCCCGGACTACAAACTGAATTCAACGCCGATGGTTAGACATTAGAATAGGGCCGGGATAACCGATGCACTGAAGCCGCTCGACTTATTGTGCGCCCTGTTTTTTACGTCTGGGTGATGTCAGCCTACAACTTAACGTGGGTTCCGAACCACGGTCATATGCGCGACAAATTAAGACCGCGTCTACACCCAGGGGGACTAACGAACCTACCGAGTGGGGTCCGCATGTCTACGGTTGTGCAGGACAACAGACAAAGTGTGTTCCGGCGCTCTGGTCCTTTGGTGGCCTTCAGCGTCGATACATTTTGCACTTTGTCCGTGTGTTGTTGAGCTAATCACTAAATTTCCGACCAACTTATAAATAAGCATTTGGCCTCAGCAGGATTCGAACCCACCTCACCTCCGTTGTGCGCCCAACGACCCAGCGCTTTACACACCATGCCATCACCGGACTTTTAACGCTGATGGTTACTAATCAGAATCAGAATTTTCCAGATAACCCAGAAGAAATCAAAGACCAAAAAAACAATAAAAATACCTCGAAAAATACCAAATCCTAACTTCTATTTTTTCGTGAAAGATTAACAGAAATCCTTAAAAAAAAACTAAAACCCTGCATTAAGGCAGTATTGAGGTTTTTATTTTACACTGATATCAACAAAATATCTAATAAATTATTTTTAATATTAATGCGGACTCCAAATTATGCAATAAATTCAATATTAGGTTGATTCAAAAACCAACATTAAAAATTGATTAAAAAATTAGGCAATACACAAGGCACCTCATGAATAAGGCCAAATTTAATATCCTAGTTTACACCACGAAAACCAATTGGGATTGTGGACTTAATTGAGGAGCTATTTTTCCTTACTAATTATAAATTTTACAATGTAGTTTAAATAATAATATAGAAAATATATAAATAAAAATTAGAAAAAAATACAATTTCAAATAAATAAAATTTAAAAAATCGATATGGAATAAAAAGTTACACACTAAATAATACAATTATAAAAAGAATATAAATAAAAATCCTTAAAAATACTAATTAAAATAAATAAGTAAAATTAAAACATTCGTCTAGAATAAAAATTAGCCAACAATACAACATAATAAGCGTCAAAAATATTAAAAAAAACAATTAATGTGTATAGAATAAGAATTTCACACACAAAACAATGCAACAAAATAAACGTCAAAATATATATAAAAACAATTAAGTCATTCAACAAAGTCAGTTATAACTATATAAAATTACAGAAAAAATTTAAAAAAAACAAAATAAATAGAGTAACAATACACAAAGATAAAAACAACAAACAAAAATCCAATTTGAGGGTCAGCAAAGTCAGACGCAAACAAATAAAGAATTAACACAATCAAAAAAAAAAAGTTTATACAGATGAAAAGGCAAGTTAATGATCAAACGTTTCTCTTATTCTTGCTATTGACGGTACTTAAAGTACTTTTAGTAAAGCGAATATGTTACATACTCGCGGTTTGAATAAATAAAAGCAGCAAGCTCTATCTTTTGGTGTAAATTTTTCAATGACGTTGGTAATCGCCCAATAAGATTGTTTTTTTAGTCGCTCTGTTGTCATCAGCTCTCTAGATTCTTAGTAAATTTTATATTTTTAACTAAGCAGAAGGACTGTGTGCTTTTTGGAATGGAGCTTATTGTATTGAAGTGCACTCATTAATATCGTAAGAAAAAAGTAAATATAACTAAGTTGAAAATATTATCTTAAAGGTTGGGATCCACGATGAAAGTTTTTCCTGAAATTTTTGTGTTCTGAGACAAAAATTTTAACAGTATTTGTTTTTACAAGGAAACTCGACTTTTTGACTCACGACCCAAAAATTTCTTGAAAAAGTCTCATCATGGATCCCAACTTAGGAGTAATTTTAATAACATGAGTTTTTGTACAAAGCGCATGAAAGAGATTTGACTACTTTTTACAAGCTTGAGCCTATAATACTTTTAAGGCATTTTCAAATATTGTCTCAGGTTGACCTGATCCATAAAACCCGTTTAAAAGGATCGGCCAGTCTCCCCCTGTTCATCAATTGATCTGATCCTGACCTTGGGTTGAATCGTATTGACCCAGGTTAAAGCCAGGGTTAGTTGAGTTAAACAGAAGTTTCAAAATCAGCTGTTTTGTTTTTCTTTTTAGGTTTTATTCATTCTCAAAATGTTTATGTTTTGTTTTGACACGAAGCTGATGAATGAAGGCCAAACATATCATACGTGTTCAGAAAATAACAAAAATGCCAGTCAATCTTAAAAACAGCTGTTTGGATCTACACCAACCCATCGGATCAATATTTGAATCTATCATATAGGAAGGAATGGCAAACCTTTTTCGTATCAACGTGCCATTTTTGTAAAGAAATGTTGTCATATATGTGCCACTAAATAATTTCGCCTTTGTGATTATTGAGAAAACATTAATAACTAATACCTACTTTACACTTTTAGTAGCGCATAATGAATTTTGTGCTTAGTACATAGATAACCCACATTTAGATCTGCAATGGCAAGAAGCATTTTTCGGATTTTTACGACCTCGCGCAGTAAACAAATCGGGGGTGGACGAACATGCGCACCTAAAAGCCATGGCAGAATACAAACACCAGCACAACGATCCCTCCGACCGCAGACTGACTATGACGGTCATTGGTTACCGTACTCTGAGCGGAAAACCCAGACAGGCGTCGATAATTTCTTTACAATAATGTAATAGTCTGTTTTAGGCGCGCTTGTGGCTGCTTCGGTTGTATCGGCAAGCGTCGATCTCCGGAGTTAAGCAGTGGAATGCGCGCCCACTAATTTGGATGGGTGTCCCGGCGACAGCGGTGTTTTGGGCAACGGCACACGGTGTTCTGCTCGGGGATGCGGACTGAGCAACAACCATCCAAGTTATGGAATGAATGGTGTGTGAATGAGAAGGAGTAGGGGTCAAGGTACAATAAGCCTTCAGGCTGCAGTGCACCACCTAGGGGGGCGGTCGTCGGACCTGGGTGGGATGACCCCGAAAGGGTGAAAAAAAAAAAAAAAAAAAAAATAGTCTGATTGGCGCGTGCGCGTCAAAGCTTGGGGATGAGTGATAGACTATCAAATGTAGTATTTTCCTAAAGCTCTTTAAAAATATATATTTAATGGTGATGTAATATGCGGAGTGTTTTATTTAAAAAATTCCGGTTTACTATTAAATTTCTGAGAATGGCCACAAGTCAATCTTAACTTATTGTTTGACAGTAAATAAATCTTAAAGGAGTCATTTAATCGAAAATTCGTAAGAAAACTTTTTTATAGAGCGTTAAATTTTCCATCTGAATATGTGTGAGCTGATTTTTTTATCTATTTTGTCTGGGAAATAAAAATAAAAGGCAAAATTCCAAAATCCCATGTTATTTAAATGGCAAAGAAACATGATTTCGGCACAGTTTAAATTAGGAATTAGGAGTATTTTTACATTTGATATATTTTTTTTTAAGGCTATAAACTAAAAGTTCAGGGGGCGATCGCTAAAAAGAATTGATTTGGGAAATAAAGGACACCCTAATGGTCACCCACATGGGAGGTGCAACCACCTCTTTTCCAGATTACTTAGGTTATCCTTCCATAAATTGTGTTCCCTAATCCATGTTATATGTAGCATGATGACTTCTGATGCAATTTCATTTTATTGTGCATCATTTTTTATATTCTACGTACAATTCTTCTGAAATAGATAGACAGATAGATAGTTAGAAAGATAATTTTTTATTTATCCTAAAACTATTCCATAGGAATGTAGGACACATCAATACAATATTCTTTTTTCTTAGATGTATACAATATTATTAACGTATCCCATGGCTCCGACCCCATAGGGCGTCGTGCGGAAGGCCATCCATATCGAAGACCACTCCTCGCGTCCGCTCGGTCAGTGATCTTCGGCCAAATTCATTTGCCTCAGTAGACGAAGGGATCCAAGGACAACAGATTTCTGCATCTTCATCACCAGTTGTTCGGGTGTATTTTGACATGCTGGAATGTACCTCATTTCCCTTAATATGTTATTCTTCATGCCTCCCAAAACGCCAATTATCAGGACAACCAATCGCACGGTATACTCCGGATAGAGCCTCCGAAGTTCGCCAAGAAGATCTTGATATTTGGCTCGTTTTTCCCGTTCTTTTATATCGATGTTGGTTTCCGCTGGGGCGGAGAACTCTATTACATACATGGTGTGATTTGTCTTATCAAGGAGAACGATGTCGGGTTTATTCGCTTGAATTTGATGCGTTGTTGGGAACGCGTAGTTCCAGTATATGCGACAGTTGTCATTTTCCACTACTGCCTCAATGTCTCCGGGAGCAAACGGCAATATTGCTGTTTCATCGATGCCGTAGTAATGCCTTAGGTGATAGTAAAGTACCCGAAGAGCGTCATTATGCCGATGGATGTAGCTATTGACAGCATGCACTGGACAAGCTGACAATAAATGCATAAGGGTTTCGGGTTGCTGTCGACAGGCTCGACATGCGGTGTCAAGAACGTTGGAAAATTGGCTTCGGTACACCAATGTGTTTATCACCCCATCTTGGCATGCTAGTAAGAATCCTTCGGTCTCAGACTTAAGCTCGGCGGATTTCAAAAACCCAAACGTAAGCTTTCGAGATAGATCGAGTCTATTGATATTTCTGTAAAAGACTCCGTGCTGCGGCTTATTGATGTGATCTTCTAAGAGCATCCGTTGTTCGGCTCTTTTAACTGCAGCTGTTACAGCACTAGACTCCTGTCTTATAAGTGATTGGTCGTCATTAGAATCTATTTCAAATCTGAGACCGAATTTCTCCGCGGCTCGCTCGGCTGCCTTGAACAAAAATGCTCCAACATTGGCCATCTCATGTTCTTTTACAAACTGCAGCAGTGGATCCGTGCTTTTGGCAACCTGACAAGCAAGACTCAAAACCAAACGATCATGCATACACTCCAAGCTTAAAAGGCCGCGACCTCCCTGATGGCGTGAGAGGTAAATGCGGGAGACTGATGAGCGGGGATGGATGCTGCGGTGAAGATGCATCATTTTTCGTGTGCTAACGTCCAGTTCTCGCAACTCTTCTCGCGTCCACTTAACTACTCCAAACGAATAAAGCAATACAGGAACTGCTAGCATGTTAGTTGCAGCAACCTTATTCAATCCTGATAGTTCGGATTTCCATATTTTCCTTAAGCGTTGCCTGTAATTGCTTCTCAGCTCGGTCTTTACAGCTTTAACATCCTGAGTACGATTTTGGTCGATACCTAAATATCGATACGTTTCGTTATTTCTAAGCGGACGGAGAATCGCGCTGTCAGCAAGTTGATCAGCCTCTAAATCGTTACCATATCGGCCCTTCACCAGCCTAAGTTTTGCACATTTGTCAAGTCCGAACTCCATGCCAACATCTTTGGTATATTCGTGAACCACTTTAAGAGACTGTTGTAGATCTCGCTCACTAGTTGCATAGAGTTTTAGGTCATCCATATAAAACAGATGGGTTACCTTACGCTCTCTTCTTCCAGGTGGTCCACAGCAATACCCCCGAGTCTTCCGAAGAGACACGGATACGGGAAGCAGCGATATACAAAATAATAGAGGACTTAGTGAGTCGCCCTGAAATACGCCCCGTTTAAATGTTATGGGATCAGTTATGATTTTTGTGCTCCAGATGTTATGGAGAATTTAGATTTCCAGAGCGGCATCAGCTGTTCGATGCAACGAATCAGGTTAGGAGGAACCTTGAGATCTTTAAGCAGATGCAATATTAATTCATGCGATGTTGTGTCAAAAGCTTTTTTGTAATCAATCCATGCCATACTAAGGTTGCGTTTGTATTGGATTGAGTCTTGTGTGATGCATCTATCGATTAAGAGATTTTCCTTGCAACCATTGATTCCTCTTTTTCCTCCTCGCTGCTCCCCTATATCAGAGAGAATAGGATCTATTGCACTCAGTATTCTAGAATACAAAATTCTAGTAAAAGCCTTGTAGCTGGTATTGAGGCAAGTGATCGGTCTATAGTATTTTGGCTGTGTTAGATCTCCCTTTTTTGGTATTAATATAGTTCGGCCTTCTACAAACCATTCAGGAATTGGTGTGTCTCCATTAAGCCACGAATCAAAGATTCTGGCCAAATGCGGATGTGTACTGGGGAATTTCTTCCACCAGTAGTTATTAATGCCATCCGGACCCGGTGCAGAATAATTCCTTGCACCATCTAGGGCTCTTTTCACCTCCTCCGTTGTGATTGGTGGACTTTCATGCTGGTCAAGTTCCTTGTCGGCACAATAGGCGCTAAAGGTATTCAAAGCAGGAGTGTCCCGTCGTAACGGCTTCGGGTCCTCGTAGACATCCTTCCAGAACTGTTCCACAATATTTGCTTGTGGCGGATTTTCAACCGTTGGTGCTGGGTCTGTGAGAAAACTAGAAGGTTTAGTCACAAATTTATTTGTATCTCTTATCCCTCTAGCCTTTTTCTTTAAGCTGTTGTTAATAACACCCAACGATCGTATGCGGTCTAGACAACGCTGCCTGATGACCTGAAGCGTGACTCTGTTTAGTGTATGGTGTTTTTGGCGGAGCCTTAAAGCTATTTTTCTGATCTTTTCCGTAAAAGGTCTGTTGGCTGATATGTAATTCATTACACTTTGAATGCGCGATGCCTCTTGCCGCGTTAGATCCATTTTTTGGCAATTTGCTGAATTCTGCGTTCGGTCTTTCGAAGTGCTTGGTGAGAGCTATCTGAGCGGTTGTTAGGAATAAGTTGTTTCGCAGCTTCATAAACAGCGTTGTTAAGTGCCAAAATATCCGTGCGTTCTGAAAGTAAGTCCCGAAGGGCGTTGTTCGCTTGTGCGATATCTTGGGATTTTATGTGAGACTTGATGTTGATGTTAGTAAGCCTCTCTGTCATTTCGTTGTTGGCGTTCTCGGAGGCAATCTCTATTACCACATTTCCCGCAGGCTGGTTCAATTTACATTAATTATACAAGAAACATTTAAAATATTCTAAAATTTTCCTAAACATTATACTCAATAAATTATAAAAAAAATATAGTTACATCACAATAACACTGACAGTCAATCACAATTATTAAAAAGTATTTAAACTAAAACAATAATGTTTTACTAAAGTTTAGCCCTCATGAGAGTCCTGAAATAATTTATTCTTTTTTACCTCTTTAAGTCAAAATTCAAATTAACTAAAAATAAAGCTGCTGCTCAGGTATTCATTCACAGAAAAAAAGGCATGTTTTAATAGGTACTTTTTTATAGTGCTTCTAAAAATCCTGTCGTTCAAACATCTAATGTGCTGAGGGAGCGCATTAAAGTATGTTATACAGAAGTAATTGGTGCCACCCCTGGATCTTCCAAGTCTATGAAAGTCATGGATTAAATCCTGACAGTTCCGAGTATTATAATTATGGATTTGTTGATTCGTTTGATACATGTGAATATTTTGTTTAATAAACATAAGGCACTGGAAAATATATAAACAGGGAAGAGTAAAAAGCCCCAATTTGATAAAACATGGTCTACATTCCTCCCGGTAGCCAATATTAGCAATTATGCGAACGCATCTCCTCTGCAATGTAAAAACTTTAGCAGCATGGGCTGAATGTCCCCATCCAATTAAAGCATAAGATAGCCTTGAAGCAAAATTTCCGTGGTAAGCACAGAGTACAACATCCAAGGATACACAGCGAGAAAGACCCCTTATTAAAAACAATGCTCTCGACAATTTTTACAAAGATTGTCAACGTGGGGTTCCCAAGTCAGTCCTGAGTCAAGTGTAACTCCAAGAAATACAACTTCTTTACCAGTGTCAAATGGCTTGTGTGTTTGTGACTGTCTTAGCGTAAAGTTAATGTGCTGAGTTTTTGTATGTTAAGACACAGCCTATTTGCAAGAAACCATTGCTGAATGTTGGATTGTGTTTCCACAATGCCCTGTATTTGAGATGGATGATAACTATTAAGTGTGGTGGTGTCATCAGCAAATAAGATTATTTTGAGTAAGTCCTGAAAATTTGGAAGGTCATTTATAAATATAAGAAACAACACCGGGCCCAGGACTGAACCCTGGGGCACCCCATAATTTATTGACTTTGAACTTGAGTTTTCCCCTCTAAACGCAACAAATTGGAATCGTGATGAAAGGTAGGATTTTAATAGGTTTCTCATACTATTGCCAACTCTGTAATATGGCAACTTTTCCAGCAAAATATCATGCCGAACACAGTCAAAGGCCTTTGTTAGGTCCAAGCAGGAAGCAAAAGTATCAAGACCATTCTCAAAACCTCTTTGAATGTGCTCAACAAGACAGGTTATTGCTAGTGATGTGGATTTTTATTTCTAAAGCCAAATTGTCCCTGGAAAAACAGTGTATTGTTCTCAAAGTGATCGGTTAATTGGATTTTAATTGCTAATTCAAAAATTTTTGATAATATAGGCAACAGTGAAATAGGCCTATAATTTGAACAATCATCCACTGAACCTTTCTGCTTAAAAATAGGTATGACTTTAGCAGTTTTTAGTATGTCTGGAAAAGTTTCCTGTGTTATGGCTAAGTTTATTAATTTAGTAAGAGGGACTACCAAGAGATTTTTAATGGTTTTTAATAGTTTTACACTTATTCCAAAAACATCTTTACTTTTCTTATTCTTAAGTTTACTAATTAATTTGCGAGTTTCATTAAAGGTTATGTGTCTAATCTTAAGTTCAGGACAGTTTATACTTCTATTTAGATAGTCTCGAAAATTTTTCTTGTTACAGTTTGGCAGTTGGTCAATGACAGTCTCAGCTATAGAACAAAAATATTCATTAAACTGTTCAGCATCAAGAGTATCAGAACATCTGTGTTTAGAAGAATTGTTATTGTTTACAATCTGCCACATGGCAGCCTGTTTGTTCTCTGATGTATTAATAAAATTGTCATGAGCTATTTTTTTGCATTTCGAATTTCTTTTCGGTATTTTGCCCTCATTTTTCTCACCAGGGTACTAGGCATTAGGGTGGGATTGGCTTTGTTTAAGTCTGTAGCAAAATGTAGTTTATCGCGCAATTCTCGTAGATCAGCATTGAACCATTTTATATGTCCTGTTTTACTACCAATATTAATTATTTTTGATTTTAATGGAAAACATTTTTCTATTGCTTTCGAGATGATATCAGTTAATTTGGTAAATTTATCGTTTATATTAAGAAAATTGTCAGAGATAAAATCCAACGATTCCATTTCCATGCAGTTATAGAAATTAAATAGTCCCAATTGGGTTATTGGTCTATAGTTAATACGACTTTCTTTTGGAATTTCTGACAGACCCGTAAAAGTACACTTAATTGCATCATGATCCGATAGTTGATTAAGTGAAAGTTTAGTGGCAATAAGTGTTTGTTCAGTTTTATTGGAAAATACGTTATCGATACAGTTTTCCTTTCTTGTTGGAAAACTTACAAATTTATGGAGGTTAAAAGATAAGAAAATGTTACATATTTCATTGGCCTTAGCATCGTTTGAATGGAAATGTGCATTAAAATCACCACTTATAATTATATTTTTAGTGTGGTCAAGTCTATTTAAAATTTTAATAAGACCCTCTGTAAACAAATCAAAGTCCCCATTTGGGGATCGATAAATGGTAATAATCTGAAGATTTAGCTGTTTTACAAAGATGCCAGTAACCTCAATGTGCTGTTCAATCGACATTGGTTCTAGGTTTAGTGACGTGCTTACTAGATTTTTTCTGAGGTATATGCTCACACCCCCGCGCTGTTTTACAGACCTGCAAAAACCAGAAGCAGCACCAAAACCTTCCAGATTAATAACCTCAAATTCAGTTTGAGATAACCAGTGTTCATTTACACAGAGACAATCAATTAATTCATCTGTCAACAAAATTTCAAACTCTTCGATCTTATCTCGAATACCTTGAACATTAGCATGCATTAAAGTAAACTTACCATTTTTATTTGAATCGGAAGTATTGTTAGGAATCCCTATTTTAATACCCACATAAAAATAATTGAGCGGGTACAGTCTAAATTCGTTAATTACTTCCTTTACAAGCTAAAAACAAAACAGATCATTAGGATCACACCAAGAAAGACTAAAAATCTTGGGTATGGATAGCTTTGACCTCTGAATCGACTAATAAGTTATTTTAATCGCTATATACTGAAGAAATTTAAACTATACTGTTTTAAGGATGCTTAAAAAATAAAGTAACTAAGTGGTTAAAAAGTTGCACTAATTATTTGTGGTAGGACTGTGAAATTTTTCCTTCCAGTATTTGTAATAAGTAATTTAATTTATAATTGAAATATTGTTTGGTATGTACATAGTTGTTGTTAATTGTTGTGTACTATTTGGAGATATTGCTCTGTAAATACTGTGAATAAATAAATAAATAAATAAAACAAGAAATACCTAATGCATGTGCATTTTACAACAATGCCACTATCATGAATCTCTTTAACAACAGTTAATCTAGATGAGCCAAGTCAATCTACATAAGCCTTTGTTTACTTTTTTTCATTTCTAGAATTGCTTAATTTTTTCCCTTTTCAGATAATGGCAAGTATAAAGCACTTAATAAAGCCCAAGTACTAAAAAACATTAGTGACACCCGCAATGTGTTAATAATATTTACTTCTGGTGCACTATTATTAGAGTTGAGGCATTCACATACCTACATGACATAGAAGTAATTAAAAGTGCATAATAAAAATTAAGACGCCTGACTTACCAACTGTTTCATATTCAGACAGTGACATAAGGGCTTGTTGATTTCTAGATGTAATGAAAAAAATCCAACTTATTGCCTTCCATTATTTTTTTTGTTAACTACAGGATTTTACATTAACTAGCATTAGATAAATAATGCCACGTATCCCCTTAAATGAGAAAAACAATACAAGAGATATGTTTGGGTTTCACAGAAATCTTTGGATCATAACAAAACTAACCTCTTTATTAACTGATAAATAAATTGTACTGAAGTTTACTGAACATATAAATAATAATATGCCCATAGTTTTGCGTAGCTGATAATTATTTTCCCACTTGTAATTAATTAGATAAAAAAAAATTATAAATAAATATTAGTAACGTTCTAACATCTACGGTTGTAATCCTACGTACGTAAACAACTTAAAGAGAAATATGAATTGAAGTCTACAGGTAATACTTACCAAACAAAATATATCTTAAAATATTTAAGTAATTATTGTTATTTATTTAAAAGATATTCCTTTGACATAAATAAAAAAATATATATAAAATATAAAGGGTAAAGGTTACGTAGCCATAAATCACAGAATATAATTTTGGATTAGCATACGCTACCAATACGCTACTTGATCCCACCCATGGTTCCCACCTTGATGTCAACGCCAGAGACAACCAGCAACCAACGCTAAGCACGCGAGAGGCAGGAGCTGGGCCCAGCTGGGCCCGTATTATGGACAGTGGAGGAGGATAACCATCTGAATATTTTTAAAAAGTGTCCGTTGAAGGGAGCAACTTAAGGTGGCGCCACGGTAGCCAGAGAAGATTTTTCAACCAAGGAACATGCATTATTAGAGTGAGATACAAAATTAAAAGGACAGATAGATTTAAAATAAAAAGGAAAGAAATAGCAAAATCCCTCCATTGCCTACAGTGGTGCCATCCCAATTTGCTACATTCCGATGGCCACTTTTTTAACTTTGTCCGCCATAAAAGATGGTTATCCTCCCTCCACCATCCATAGCCCGAATCAAGAACGGGCCCGGATTCTTAACTTCTCTATAGGTGACGAGTCGGTCAGTATCGAGTTCTCGATATTTCTTTCGAAACCTATCGGTCTTTTTTTTGTCACGGTCAGAACGCGGACGGAAGGCAGGGAGTGCCGGTGCAGTCGATTGCTCCCGGAGCAAACTAAATGCCCCTATATATTAAACTGAAAGTGCTGCAAAAGGATATCATATAAATAACTACCTACACCTACGAGTAAATATATTTCAAAACTTCATGGACTTGGTAAAAACAATCATCAATCATTAACCTCAAATCTTTTATTTTTAAGCACCACCTTCTAGATGTTTTGAATAATTATTGTACATGAGCCGTTAGTACAATTCTAACAAACAGGGTGTCCGGAAATTAGGAGCACATATTTTAAGAGGCGATTTTGCGTTCAAAATAAACCCTAGTTTCCTATATAGATGTATGTCTAGAAGAACTTCCTTACCGAGATACGGGGTGTTAAACTTCTAAGAATAAAAAGGGTTTTTACTGTATTTTCAACATCACTTGAGATATCTTTATGAAAATTGTTACATGTCATACAGCATCGAAAGGCAATTCCTAATATTAAAAGGGTTTTTAATTTGCACCAGTGGCGTCTGTACGGGGTGTACCATTATTAATTTTTGAAAAAATAAATGGTACGCCACAGCGCCACTGCTTTTTGTGCAAATAAAAATTACGCGTAATATTCCCATTCTATTTAGAGCAAATTCGATTCCTTGACTTTTTTCTTTACGAGGCACGTTTTGACGTAAAAAATTTAAAATCATTTCAGAAAATGAAAAATATTGGGAGGCTTGTGTCACTGGTAAAGTCAAAATTTATTTTCGGTGAAATAAGGTATTAGTTTTGACACTGTTGTAATGAGCTGTGAAAATCTTGTTGATAAAAATAAACCATAATTATTTAAATATCGAGATCCGTGATATTCATTTTTATTACGGTGTGGCCCAAGGAAATGTTCGAGCTGCACGACGTATATATCAGGAGGCATATCCTTAAAGAATAATACCACAACCAAGGATGTTCTCGGGAATTTATAGGAGACTGGGAGAATACGGGGCATTATTTAAGATAAGTCGACCTGATGCAGGGTGACCAAGAAGAACACGTACTGTGGCAGCAGAAATACGCATGTTAAATAATATTGAAAATAATCCGGGAACAGTGAAAGGAAAGTCGGTGCAGAAGAAACTATACTGTCTACTAACTAAACAATTCCGAAAAGTTCGATTACGGCAACAGTTTTAGACAGAGATTTTGCAGCCTCTTTTAAGAAATTTATCTTGCGTCTGCGCTTTCGACACATAACCTTATTTTTGCCTGTGGTTCACCCATTTTAAAGTTAACGAAAAATCAGTATTTACTTTTATTCTTCATAAGATATAAATTCATATTTAAATATATGCAAACACTTCTGTTGATTTCGTTTTTAAAAGTAGATGCAAACAATACAGTATAAAGCAAAACACAAAAAGTAAGGTTAGGTTTGGTAGTAGAATAAAAAGCAAGTGTGCCAGATTGTAACATCTAAATTAATTACTGATTTAGAATATCCGTAAAAGTGCAAGTCCGTTTTAATTTCTTAACACTATTTGATTTTTTATTACTGCTATAGATTTTTCGCTAATTAGAGCCTATGTATAAATGATATTTTAATTAATACGGCATTAAAATTTTTAACCTTTTAAATAATTGATATTAAAATTTCTACAATCCGGCAACCACGCGGTTCAACAATAACGATAACGATAACGATAAGCTCTTCGGTATTCATCCGTAATTAAAGGAGTCCGGTATGGTTAATAACGATAACGGATCATGTTTGCGTTACTGCGCAGTCTCAGAATAACGTTAACCACAACGGAATTGCAAAATAAGGGGTTGGGATAGTAGGAGATCATTTGATTGAGCCCCATTTTTTCCCCAATCGACATTCTGACGAAATTTATTAAGATTTTTTAAGAAATCATTTACGCCTTTTCCTAGAAGATATTCCGCTTCAGGTACGCAATTCAGTGTGGTTGCTGCAAGATGGCGCACCACCTCATTTTGCAATTCAAGTTAGAGAATATCTTGATGAACTTGTTCCTAACCGATGCGATGGATAGGTCGTAGGGGATACGTGGAATGGGCTCCCAGGTCACCGGACTTGAATTCGATGGATTTCTTTTTTGGGGATATCTTAAAGACCTTGTATACAAGACTTCAGTGAATAACGATGAACAACTTAGGCAGAGAATAACTGACAGCTGTGAAACTATCAGACGGAACGTAAGAAAAAAGTCCAGGAATCGAATTTGCTCTAAATAAAGTATGAATATTAGTAATTTTTATTTGCACAAAAAGCAGTGGCGTACCATTTTTTTTCAAAAATAATAAATGGTACCCCCGTACAGACGCCACTGGTGCAAATTAAAAAACCCTTTTAATATCAGGAATTGCGATGCTCCAAAGACATGTTATAATTTTTATAAAGATATCTCGAGTGATGTTGAAAATACGGTAAAAAACAGTTTTTATTCTTAGAAGTTTAACACCCCGTATCTCAATAAAGAAGCACTTCTGAACATACATCTATATAGGAAACTAGAGTTTATTTTGGACGCACAATCACCTCTTAAAATATGTGCTCCTAATTTCCGGACACCCTGTATAGAAGGCGATGTTTTTAAATAATTTATAGTCGATGTTCGTGGTGTTTAGAGACAAGGTGGCCTAACTTTTCATTTGACAGTCGATAGATGTGACGTCAAGGGTATCCTTTTTAAAAAAATTTCGTTATTTCTTTATTGCTTTGTAAAAATCGTGTTTGTCGTGTTTATATTTGTAAGTAAATAGTGCATTAAAAAGACTTTAACAATTATATAAACTATATTTTTAATTTTAAATTGGTTAAAAAAGGACTCCCATGACGTCACAATATCAGCTGTTTACTGTCATATCGAAGTTGGGTCACTTTTATCAATTTTTGGCGTTCAACCAATTATAACGCGCGGTAATAATTGGTGACAACTTGGACGTATAATTACATTGTTTAAACGTCAACCAATTGGTAAATACCGTTTTAGAATTGGTTCTTTGTCCAAAATTGATGCTTCTCTTTAAACACCTTGGACGATGTTACCAAACTAGCGTTTACAGTTCACAAATGGTGTATTTCTTTTATGCTCTAGAACCTCTGGATTCTGGATTTTGTTATTTGGCTCTGCTACAGAGACAATTTGCCAGCTCTCCCCTTTCCAGACTTATTGCTTTCCAGGTAGGTGGAAACTCTGGATAATCGAGCCTGTGCTCCCAGAGATTCCAAAACTTTTCTATAAAAAGTAGCTATTAAAATAAACAAATCGATGCAATGCATAAATTGTCAGCTGGTAATCCAAGATCTGCTCCTGGTGTTGCGTATAACCTTCACTGTCAAACCTGACACTTCTCGCGGCACGCCCATCCATTTCCCGCCATTTGGGAAATACCTCGTGTTCAATACCAAACAGAAAAGCCATCAGCATAAAGGAATCTTCGCTCACAGCGCTTAGCTCCAGAAAAAAGATGCCTTCAATTTAGCGTGAGTTTCCTATCTTCCTCGGGGAACCAACACCTCTTCAACATCCACCATGCACGACACCGCGTGAGAGCCCAACAAGAACTCCCTTCGGACATGTTAACTCGACCGAAGACGAACGAAAACTACTCTAGAACCTCCCGAAACCGTTCTTGAACTGTCATTAGTGTCAAAAATACAATAGACTGCAATTAAAAGGAATACTTTTGGTTTCGTTCCGGGCGGTTCTAGACCCCCCTTGAATAACTGTTATTGTCCAGAGCACTGCATTAAAAAATGTACTTTAAGTATGATATTATTTTAGGACCCTTAGAGCCAACTTTTATTATTGTTGATTGCTTTTGCTTTAATAAAATAATAGATTGAATTCCGTCGAGTTCGGCGGGATTTAGACAGTTATTAGGGATTTATATAAAGCGCCTCTATCGAATGCTTTTCAAACTCGCCTAGTGCACTTTGACATTTGCTTGTCATATTTTATTTATTATTATATATAATTAGAAGAAAGAAAGGAACGCAACAAGAACATTCCGACATAAAACGCATCAAGTCAGCCGGTGAGGCAAATATCCTTGACAGCGGTATTAATAACCTATAAAATTAATTGTGTTACGTCAAGCGGTCATCTATCAATGATATACACCCAACCTCCCATCTATGGATATACATTAAACACGCAACTTGCAACGTGCCACATAAGGTAAATACGGCGCATTTACGTTTACCACATAAAACCCTTAAGACTTCAGTAAAAAGCACAGGAACCTGTAATATGATTGGTTTCAAGCATCCAAGACGGTCATGCAAAACTGTTACATTGGGGAGTCATGGTTGGTTCTGGTCAGTTAATTTTTTTAAAATTCCTAAATAAAGCGAAAGCCATGACCCCCAAATGTGACAGTTTTGCATGACCGTTTATAGCGCTTTAAACCAATCAAATTACACGTGCTTGTTTTTTACTGTAGTCTGTCTAAAACCCGTTGAATTCGATGAGGTTCCATCCAGTTCAAGTTAAAAACAAAAAGGGTTTTTAATTTTGTCTCATTTAACACAAATATCGAAAATATTTAATATTGTTATATCAAAATATTGAGAAGTTAAATATCGATATTTGAAAATAATCGATATGTCGTCGCCATTCCTATTTATACTGCGTTTGACGTAATATTCCCCGAGGTATAGGCAACACACGTTGCATTTTGTTTTTAAAGAAAAAAAAGAAAATAAAACCATTGAAAATGATAAAACATTAAAAAAGTAGTGATACGACGACTCAGTAACCAGACGATCATTAAAAAAAGACCATGTAAATTGGTACAGCAGAAGTCTTTATTGAAGAAACCTGCGGCAACTCCGATTTTAATGAAATTTGGGATACGGGGTTTTTGGGGCGCTGATCACGAATCTAAAAGAATTTTTGGTGGAAACGTTTCGTTCTCGTGATATTTATCATCAAAGTTCAAATTTGAACTAAGCTTATTTTCACTATATTCCCCCTTCTTTTTGCACACAATTCTTGATTTACAGCTAAAGTGTCACACAATATTTGATTTTCACCTTTTAAAACCCCGTTTTTACATTATTTTTGAATTAAATTGCGTGGCTGTTCTTTGATAATGCGGCAACCATACATACATATAGGGCTTCATGGCACGGTACACTGGGATTGAAATGATTCAGAGTATAGCCAGAGCACATTAACCAAGATTTGCTCTGGGTATAGCTATGCAATTTAATGCAAAAATAATGTAAAATACGTAAAAAAATGGGGTTTTAAACGGTAAAAATCAAATATTGTGTGCCACTTTAGAAGGGGGAATATTGTAAAAATAGGATTAGTTTAAAATTCAAGTCTGTTGATGAATATCTTAAGAACGAAACGTTTCCGCCAAAAATTCTTTTAGATTTGTGATCAGCGCCTCAAAAACCCCGTATACCAAATTTCTTCAAAAACGGAGTTGCCGCAGGTTTCTAGAAAATTACCATTATGACTGCGTTTTAAATATATAGATTTTTTTCAAGAATTGATTTCTCCAAATTTTATTATCACTACACGTTATGTTTAAAGTACATGTTTATTTTAGGTGCCTTGTAGCCACTTGGTAAACATTTAAGCTGAATTTATAGATTAACGTTTCCGTTACCGATCGCAATTTGACGTTTCGGTTTCTGATATGGTATATAAAAACGGTAAACAGAAACTATAAATTGACAAATGCATATTTGTTACTAAAAAACGACAAATGGCAAACGGAAACGTTCTTCTATAAATCCTACTTTAAACTTTATTGTTCTGCTAGCATATTAAGCTAGGCAATTTAAATACCATAATTTAAGAATAATAATTCTATTACCAAAACCATATTGTTTTTCTACTACCTTAACTTACAAAGTCGCAAAAAGAAAAAATTAAATGTGGAAATTAATTGACTTATCTGGCCAACCATTTACCATTAAAAAAAAAAAAAAAGACAGACACGGTTTATGGGGATCCCACAAACTTATCTCGAAATAGTGAAATCAAGAATATTAAAATAAAACACCTAGGTTTTTAAGGATACCCTTATTTTTATTTTTATATTAACATTTAAACATAAATCTAGGAAATGCTGCTTGCATTTGATGCTATCCTAGGCCAGAGATCTGCACATTCTTTTGCTACTGGTCCAGTGATAGCGGATCCTTTCATTTCCCTTTATTGTTTACAATTACTCCAGCATTGTCTTCGAAATATATAAATACACCATCCTTCCTACGGAAGGGCTTACGTTGCCTGATGACAACTGCAGGCATTACTTTTTACGAAGTTCTGGTTTACCCTTTTTGACTGTGGCCACAAACATGTCTCCAGAACCTGCAGCTGGCAGACGGTTTAACCGTCCACCAATACCTTGTACAGCAATAACATATAAATTTTTGGCCCCTGAAATAAAAAAAAATATATAATTACATTTGGTACATAATGTGTGTCTATACAGAAAAAAACATAATGTGTGTCTATACAGAAAAAAGTTATTTTGTTAGGATTAAGTGTCCCTCCATTTATAAGTTTTGATTACTCAAAAAACATTTAAATTAGCAAACTAGTAGCATTTTTAACGCTCTTTAAATTAAATATTGGAAAAAAACACAAGTGAAAATCGGGTTTTTGAGTTATACAGCAATATAACTTTTTTTTAATGGAACATGGTCTATTTTATTAAAATTAAAAAGGTTTTTAAAAACTGCCTGCATGGTCTAAAACTAATAAATACAAAATTTGACCCCAATTGGTATTATATGAGTTATAACTCAAAATATAAAAAATGCCCAGGAGCTGAAAACTTTTATTTTTAAAACTAGAACAAAATTGCATAAGTTAATGTTGTAGGGAATTGAATTTTATGTCAAAATTTGAATGTAAAGCCATGAGAGTAAAAATATATATATATATAATTTTAAATATATTTTTTAAATTCGCTGTCTTAAGCCAAATATTTTAAAAACTGTTAATGCATAATGTAAAAAATTGACAAAAATATGTTTTTTACTTTTATTCTTTAACTTTAAATTTTGACATAAAATTTAATTCTCTACAATATTTACCTACACAATTTTGTTCTATTTTTAAAAAATAAAAGTTGTCAGCTCCTGAGCATTTTTAATATTTTTAGTTATAACTCGCCCTGTATATTACTAATTGGAGTAAAATTTTGTATTTATCAGTTTTGCACCATGCGACCAGTTTTTCCAAAAGGACATTTAAAAATTCCAAAATTTTTGGTTCATTTGTCCTCTTGTAACATGTATCCTGGGACACACTGTATATTAAAGTTATTACATGTTCTGTAAATAAAGTTCAATAAATAGGTAATTGTGTGACTGCTTGTAATATTTGTATTTAAAACACTAGATTGCAAAATTTAAATGGTTTGGTAAATTCTAAAGCCATACTTTTATGCTGAAATGGTTTTAAAACCCAAAAATATAAATAGGATCAATTATGTTTTTAATTTTTGGATAAACAATTTTTTTTTAATAATAAACCCTAACTCTGGCCCAACCATGAAATGCTGTGCAGAAGTTGTGCTGTTTATTTCGAAGTTCTCACCAAGTCATGATCATTTAAAACTGAAGTAATTGTTCAGAAAGTTGCACCAACACCAATTTTGACCATTTTTCATGTTTGAGGTGATGTTCACAAATTTAAAAATTACTTCTTTTTCATTTTAAATATGCATCTCAATAGGAATTGATCTTTCCTATTTAAAAATTGTATTAAGTGCTTGTTCATTAAAAAATTATGGTTTCTTTTTATTCATGCGTATTTCTCAAATAATACATATTTTTCCTTTTAGTCAAAATTGTATACTTTTGACTTTTTTTTGTTAATGATATGATTAATTATTAATGAGGGTAATATCAAGGCATCTTTAAGTAGTTCTTTTAAATAAAATGTCAGATCAATGCTACTCATGCCAAAAAATGTTTGTAAAAAAAAATTCTAGTTAAATAATTTTGTTACATTATATTTGCTTTTATTCTAATATAGGCCTATTTATTTAAGTTTCTGTAAATTTAATTATATTTTTTGTATGTTATTACAAGAAAACTGTTTATGACCATTTTAGCATATTTTTAAAATTTTGAGCATAATGTTATCATTTTTGCATGCATCCATAAAACATGATCTTTAATATTTAATGTTAAATTGACATTTCTCTTAGCAATTTTTTTCTTGCAACTAGAAGCCATCTTCACAAAATATGCAAATACACAAAATGATTACTTGTTTGTGGTGGACACAAATATTAATTAAATTTTGTAATTCTTAAATAGTTTTTTAAAGGGTCTGGTATCCAAAAATTTTATATTTCTGAAATTTCCAAATAAAAGTGTTTGGTTTTTAAACAGCTTAAAATAAAAAAATCATTGGATTTTTCATTAAAAATAATAATAAAAGTACGGATTTTGTATACACTTTGGTGCTAAAATTCACTATTATTACGCGTTTGATTGAAAATGTATTTAGAATGTTGCCAATATTACATAGTTTTTATAAAATCTGGAAAGTTCTTTTTCTCCAGTTTTAGTGTGTCTTAGTTGCAGGCATGATTAATTATAAAAAAAAAATGATTTAACTAACCATGGTAACTGTCTAGAAAGTGGGAGCAAAATTTGGCGTATCGAGTTTTTTTGGGGTTTGGGTAAGTTTAATTTTTAACTTTGATTATGGACATTTCCAAAACAAAAAAATCGTGATCAGCGCCCCAAAAACCCCGGGTCTGGTAAAGATTAGGTATCCACAAATTTCGCGTTTTTAAACGTTTCATGTTGGAGTGTTTGGTTCATAAAACAGTTTTAAATAAAAAAATCGTTGGATAAACCACTTTTTATTTTTTTCTATTTAGTTATTTGGCATTAGGTATTTGTACATTATAGCAAGAGTTGCTGCTGTTAGTTACTCATAAATATGGCTAGAATTCATTTAAAACTAAGTGACTTCGTAACAGTGAACAAATCAAAATAGTGAACTGGCCATGCATTAATTAGTTTACTATATCGAGAGTCCCCTGTAATTATATGTATACAAACATTTTGATGCAAAACCTTCCTATTATTACACATTTGATTAAAAATGTGTGTATAATGTTGCTGATAATACAGTTTTTTATAAAATCCGGAAAGAGTAGTTTTTGCCCCATTTTAAAAAAGTGTGTATTGGCCAGTTTTACATTATTTTTGCATTAAATTGCATTGCTTTACTTTGATAAAGCCACAAACATACATACCCATAGGGCTTCATGGCACACTGGGATTGAAATGATTCAAAGTAAAGCTATGGAATTTATTTCAAAAATATTGTAGAATATGTAGAAATACAATGTTTTAAAAACTAAAAATTAAATATTGTGGGCCACTTTAGCTTTAAATCAAGAATTGTGTGCAAAAAGAAGGGGGAATATAGTGAAATAAGATTAGTTTGGTTATTTAACTTCGATGATGGATATCTCGAAGACAAAACATTTCCGAAAAAAAAATTGTTAGGAAACGTGATCAGCGCCCCAAAACCCCTGTATACCAAATTTCTTCAAAATCGGAGTTGCTTCCACTTTCTAGACAATACCTTTATCATGTGTCATAGAGTTGTTATCATTATTTAAAATCTTAAAATTATAATATTTTCCACAATTATTATAGGTAATAGTTCGATATAGCGGTTTCGCGCTATTATAAGAGATTTTCGAAGAATTCTTTTTCAGGGCGTTTCTATAGGTCGATTATGACACAAATCTGTGTGCGCGTTTTCCAAAATCCATTTCTATAATTTATTATTAATAAAAACATATTTACGGAACGGTGGAGTGAACAAGGGATGCTGGGTGGGTACAAAACAGTATAAATCCAGCATCAAACACAAGAAAACATTAAGAGGATGCCGTAGCACGTTAAATTAGCTAAAACGCGATTCGCTGCCGTTTTTAATATTTGTTTGAGAAAAGGTGTACGTGTAGAAAAGTTTTTAAATTGATCCAAAGATTATCAGAAAGTTAATTGATTTTGGTAATGGTAATAATTAACACATTAGAATTTCCCAAAATTACAAAACCGTAAAAATAAGCAACTTTCCGATAATCTTTTAGTCATTAAGAAACTTTTCAATATACAACTTTTTCTCAAGCAAATATTTAAAAAACGACAGGGAATCGCGGTTTACTCATTGCTGATGCTACAGCACAATCTAATACACTGCACTCGGGGCACATGAAAAATGTAAATTAATTTTGAAAAATATTAAATTTTCGAAAAACTATCCACACATATGAGATATCCCGTCCGCCATTAATTAAAGAAGAAAAATTCATTTTGGTCAGCTGATAACATGAAGTTCGTCGTTTTGCATGAGAAAACAATGGTATTTTTTGTAGAAATGCCTCCTTCTTTATGTTTAGGTATTTCCTCTTTTCTCTACAAATTTATAATAGGAAGAAGGAATAGCAATTTTTCATATGAATTTTGTCCTGTATCTTCCCTCTTTTTAAGCTAATGACACTTTCTCACTTTATTTGGCAACATCGCAAGACATTTACAGTTCTATTGCAAATATGCTTTTTTATGCAGTGACAGCCATGGCAGGATTGTTGTACTATTATTTATTTTAATTTTTTAAACAATTTTTTGGACATTTTGAAAACAGAAAGTGCGGTGTGTACTGAAGTGAGTGTACCCGCCATTTGCGTTTAATGTAGGATTTCTGCTGTTTCGTCCCCACCCAGCACCCCTGTTCACTCCACCGTCCCGTAATATGTTTGTATTAATAATAAATTATAGGAAATGGATTTTGGAAAACGCGCACACAGATTTGTGTCATAATCGACCTATAGAAACGCCCTGAAATTTTTTTTCAAAAATCTCTAATAATAGCGAAAACCGCTATATCAGACTAATACCTTATTATATTATAGCATTATTTTAGGAATGTGTTTACAGCTAAGTAAAGGAATAAAATTGGTGACAAAAGTAAATACTCTCCATTAGCCCCGTTAATATGTATATGAAGGCTAAAGTGAAATTGTTTGATCACCCAAAAATGTCTAAAAGGTTTACATAGGATATATCTTACTTAAACTCACTTTATTATATTAATTGACTAGTTAACAATATTCTTGCAAAATTTCCTTGAAAAATTATTAACCTATAAATACTTAATCTTTACCAGAACCTTTTTTCAATTATTAACTCTATAAACACATTTCATTGACTCAAGTCACTTTTTGTGTATATTTTACACTCAAGTAAACTCAGGAGTGCAGTATTATGGTTGGATAAAAATGGGATCTGATTTTTGTAAATATTAAGTGGGGTCAGCACAAAAACAAATATAAGCCAAACATTATTTAAAACAGCAATGGGTCTATATAGAAGGTAAAAAAATACCAGTGTTGTTATTAGCAGACGTTTTAAAGGTTATGAAGTAACAGCATTGAAATTCCTACCATTTCTAAATATAAAATTTATAAATAAATTAACTCACCAGTATTATCGGCACAATTGATAACTGCACCTACAGGCAAACCAAGGGAAATTCTAAATTTGGCCCCATGGAACCACCACGTCCTACAAAAATAAACAATTTATTAACATACCAAAACCTATCACCAAAATATATTTTTCAGAAAAATAATAACAGCACAAAAATACTTCACAGGGCGATGATAATTTCACAAACTTAAAAATAAACATATTTAGCAAGATTACATTGATATTTTTTGAGTTTTAACAAGAATAATATTAAACATACCTCTCTTGGACATTTTGGATTATGAAAGAAAGAACGTCAATGTCAAATGTTAGCCGTCAGAAATTTCGAACGCTACGGGTGTTTGACATTGATCTGACAGCGGACTTGGCGGTGAAATTTAAAAAAATCATTTGTGATAAAGGAATGGCTGGTGGTAATTAAAAACCCTGTTAATTATTAGCGTTACTTTAAAATTTTATATATTTTAGATATTATCCTTGGTCAAGAGAAGGTTAACCATTGCCTTACGATTCCTGTTAATTTGGAGTTTCGTGCTAATTCAGTTGAATGTAAATATAAAGACCATGGAGGAATAGTTTTTCAAATATCTGTAAGATGCTCTTGCCATGTACAAACCAATGTTAATTTTCTGTTTTTATAGGCTAAAAGCAGTCCTCTTAGCACAGCAAATATGGAAAATTTAGAAGGCAGTAGAGGTAAGTATAATAATTTGTTTCATTCAATTAATTTTGGAGGTGAAAAGCTTTCTATATTTCCCCTTCTCTTTGTACCTAATAATTCTTCTAATACTAATAAATAAAAAAATGTAGGTATGATAACTTTCTAGAAAATTGCTATATACAACGCTGATTTTGATAAAAATTGGTATACATATACATAAGTTTTTGGAGCGCTGAAACATTTTTTTTTGGGCAGAAACGTTTCTTTCCTAAGATATCCATCATCAAAGTTGAAATTTAAATTATTACTATTTTTACTATATTTGTTCTTGTTTTTGCACACAATTTTTGATTTAAAGCTAAAGTGGAATACAATAGGTATTGGATTTTTACCTTTTAAAACTTCTGCTGTATGTATACATGGTTGCAGCATTTTTAACGTGAACTTTCGGAATTTTTAAAGGTGAAAAAGTTCTGTTTTACTTTAGATTAAAATTAAGAATTGTGTATGAAAAGAACGGAAAATATAGTAAAAATAAGATTAGTTTAAATTTCAATTTTGATTATGGATATCTCGAGAACGAGACATTTTCGCCAAAAAATTCTTTCAGATTCGTGATTAGCGCCCGTGTTTGCGCCCCAAAATATTCGTAAAGCAAATTTCGTGAAAATCGGAGTTGCCGTAACTTTCTAGAAAATTACCACAGGTATGAATATGCATTTGTTCGAAAAATTTACTTTACTAGAGGCGTTTTCGGCTCATTTTGAGTACCTTCTTGGTCGACAGATTAACAATGGGTTAAACTTTATTATATACCAATTGGTATGTTTTTGGTTAAAAAAAAGTTTAACCTATTATTCATCTGTCAACCAAAATGAGCCGCAATCGCCCTAGGTATTTTTATCTCTTCTCAATAGATAAATAAAGACTAGGGGTGATTTCGGCTCATTTTGGTACCTATTTTGGTTGACAGATAAACAATAGGTTAAACTTCACTTTTAACCAAAAACCTACCAATTGGTTTATCCCATTGTTTATCTGTCAACCAAAAAGGTACCAAAGTGAGCCGAAAATGATACAGGTGATACCTCGATCACACTACAAAAAAAATCGTATATTTAGGATTAAAGCAATGCCGACGGGTTGTTCCTTAGACGAAGGAGCTTGTCTAAGGGTTGCCCAGTCTCTTGCTAAGTTAACACGGCCTACAAGCTGGCAGATTGTCCAATATTTAGGCCATAAAACATATCCTCGCTAAGAGCCTGAAAGAAAAATTATACCTGAAATGTGCTGGCTTACTTGAGGAAGATAGGAAACTCACAGCTGAATTTGAGAAGGCATCTTTTTTCTGGAACCAGGCGCTGTGAGTGAAGATTCCTATAACCTGATTTTTCCTGTTTGGCGTGCTGCACGAGGTGTTGTCCAATGGCGGAGAATGAAGGCGGAGGTCGTGGGGGGTTGGGTCAGCACTGAAAGAAACCGGTTATGCGCGATAACAGTAGCAGTTCCAGGGAAGATGGCCGAAATTCATGCCACTTCTAATTTCGAGACAAACATATAGTGAAAGAATCCGAAATTTCTGGGAGCTACGAGCTCGACCATCCAGATTTTTCCCCGAATGAGCTGGTAAATTGGACCGAAAGGGACCAGAGCCAAGAATTAATAAACCAACCTACTTAGCAGAGCTAAGGTGGGTATTGCCATACTGCTGGAGCAAATGCTACTGCTTTGTTTATGGCGTTGCTGCAAGGCAACTGCCAGTCAAATGAACTTCTACTGCTTTGTTTTGGCGTTGCTGTAAGGCGATTGCCAAAATTGTTTTTACTTGTCAGGAAGTAATGAAAGGATAGGTTATGTTACAAATTTTTAAATCATTGGTTCATTTTTATTTTTGTGTATTTTTTTAGAAGGATGCCAGCACCTTTGATTGATAGAATTTCTGTTGAGCTAGGAGGTAACGGTAGAATTTTATTTTATCAAGTTTAACAATGTCTTTCAGTATACCACGATCTTTAGCTTGATTGTTTTTACTGGACGTAATTTGCAAGACGATCGAGAATAGTGCCTATTAGAAAAAACGGATTGTGTCGCCTATATAGGTTGCCGCTGGTTGCCGCACTAGTATTCTTTTTCACTAAATCGGCTTTTAAAAGAGGACTTGTTTTTATAATTCTGTGTGACATTTTAATCCATATTCGGATCAATGATAATGGTTATCTAATTTACTCAAAATGTACCTATGGTATCTACTAAGATTATATTTGAGCTATGGTTTGTTACTAGAAAGAACCAACACAAATTTCTGCAAGTTTGTTTTTCTTACCAAGGCTCTGATTTAACTTTCTAAGTTAAGGTACACAAACAATTGTATAACAGTTTTTAATAAAATTTGGTATTTATGTCAGCAAGATTAATAAACAGTGGCGTATCTACTATGGGGCTAGATGGGGCTGTGCGCCAGGGACCCAATCTCAGAGAGCCCCCAGGCTTAGTAGTGAAAAGAAAAAGAAAATCTGTAAATGCAGGTGCAAAGAGGTAAAGACCTTTTTTTTTTGTTGTCACTTTTGTTGAGTTTGGGGCCCCACTTTACTTTTTTCCCAAGGCCCTTACTGACCTAGCGACGCTACTGTTAATAAAACAGGATTGTTGTAATTCTGTAAAAACTTGTAAAACAAATAACATGTAATGCCATTATAGTGCAGAGATTTCCTGAACTTTCTTATTTGTGTGTTCTTTCAGCCTTAAAATGTTTAGTCTGTAGAGATATTTTCTATCCCTCAAAATCTTTAAATTGTGTCCTGTGGTAATCAACAACCATTTCCATAATTGGGACACTTGGAGTACAGGGTGTTTCATTTCGATGGTTTCATGGGGTATCTTGAAAATTGTAAGAAATATCAAAATTTAAATATAGGACTTTCGATCTTTTCTTTTGAGAGAACAACTGTAGTGAACAGTTCATGGCTATTGCAATCCATCTCAGAGCTACAAGGTGATTTTCAGATTTTGCCATTTTTTACAACTTTCTTTAACTTGTATGCTATTAAAGTTATGAGAAAACTTTAGATAGGTTAATTGTGTAGAATATGGTGGTGTAATTAGTTTTCTTCTTAGTTTGACAATTTTTGAGAAAATTATCCAACCTGTGTTTTTCTTATGGAACGCACTGTATATTTTTATTTATAATAATTAAGCTCTTTTTAAACTTTTAAAAATATATACCACCATGTATTTTTTATTTTTTCTGAAAATTAGCGTTTTTCATAAATTACCTTTTTTTTTATAGAAGGCCATGACAGAAAATAACAAAATATCATTTTTCAATATCTATTTTTTTTTTGTTTAACTTCTCTAACTACATGTTTTATTAAAAATTAACCTTTATATTTTTAACCTATTTTTATTAATTTGCTTAAGCTTAAAAAATAAATATGTATTTTTGTTTTAAATAGTCCGACCACTTGCATTATAAACTAATAATACATAGCATAACAATAATGGATGAGGTTAAAAAATATGAGTGGCATAGAAAAGTACTGTTACGGAAAAAAATTAATATTAACTAAATGCAAATAAAATAAATATAGCTTTTACAAAACACTTAAATATAAACATTTATTGTATTTTTTGTTTTTATTATTTCAAATCTGCTATATCTAATACATATTTATTTTATTTTCGTTTAGTAAATATACCATTGTTTTGTTGGTAATAGTGCTTTTCTAAAATGAAGTCATATTTTTTAAGCTAAAGTAAGTTATTAAAAATAACTTTAAAAAATAAAGTTGATTTTTAATAGGTTATCAAGTAAGGGTAGCAAAACAATAATAAAAAAGATATTTAAAAATATAATGTTTTGTCATTTTCTGTCAAAATCCAATTTAAGGAAAATGCTAATTTTTGGTAAAATTTTGCAATAAAAAATACTTACCAATATATTTTCAAAAGCTTAAAACGAGCCTAATAAATATAAATAAAAATATACAGGGTGTTCCATAAGAAAAAACATAAGTTGGGTAATTTTCTCAATAACGGCTCAATATAAAAAACAACTTATTATATTACAATATTCTATGGAAAAAAACTACACAAATAATCTATTTAAAGTTTTTTCATAGCTTTAATAGCAAACAAGTTAAATAAAGTTGTAAAAATTGGCAAAAACTGAAAATCACCCCGTAGCTCCGAGGTGAATCGCAAAAGCCATAAACTGCTTTCACTACAGGTGTTTACTCAAAAAAGAGATCGAGAGTCCTATATTAGATTTTTGATATTCCTTATGGTTTTTGAGATATCCTGTAAGATCATCGAAAATGAACCACCCTGTACATTAATACTTACACAAGTTTTTGTTGGCTGTCTCATAAAAACTACTTTTTTAATAGGTTAATTAGTTTTTAAAAATTTGTTGTAGGCATTACTGATGAACAACAAAAAAATGCATTTTTTATAATTTTATAATGTATATTATGTAAGTTTTGAAGGTATAAAAAATATTTAGAAAACACTGTCTTAAAGCCCAGTATTTAGATACCAAAGAGTTTCTTACATCTTGCTACAGGCAAAATAAAAAAGGGTGATCTGTTTATTGTCCTAGTTTGCCATCAGAAAGCAGTTCCTTACTGTGTAACAGGTTTTTCAAATTTAATATTGATGAGTATATTATCTTGTATCAAGTCTAACCAAGTTTTTAATGAATCTCACTGTTTTAATTTAGTACAAATGCATTCTCCAAAATGGAATTTTATTTGTTTAATTAATAGAACAGAAAAAGTGGATAATACTAATGTAAAGGATTTAGGTAGACTTTCAGAAAATGCAGATTAGATTAAAAAAAAAGGTCAATGCACACTGGGCGCTTAGTTGTCTGTAGGCCCACGGTCCGGTCAAATATTTTTCATGCTTTTTAGATGAATGACATTTAAATAGCATGTAAGATATTTGAACGTACCGTGGGTATACCAAGTCCTGAGCGCCTAGTGTATATATTGACCTTTGAGGTATATCTTTTTTAATACAAGCTTTGTTTAATACAACAAAGAGTTATGACTAATGACAAATTTAAACTTTTTCTGTCAATAAATCGTTTGGCATCATCAGTGTAATTCAGGACTAGGTGTTTGGCATTCAGTCCTCATTAAGAACTAGTTTTAACTGCACTAGACTATTTTTGAGGTCGTAAAATTAGATACATTACTAAAACACTGATTCTTCTAGAAGTCATTGGAACTCTTGTACAAACAAGCATTAAGAAAAAGAAACATTATTATGTAGAAATTAAATTTATTTGTTTTTAAATATTTCTACCCATAAAAACCTTTTTGGCGTCGCACAGTGAGGACTCCTGTGGTCAAAAATCAAAATACAAGGTGTGACAATTAATTTTTTTATTGATGTGAAATTACATATAAAAGACGGGGTTAGCAATAACCATTCAATAACTGAACCAATTTTTTTTAATTCGATTTGTAGAAATGCTTAAAAAATGTATATAAACCAAGTTATTAATTTTAGGCTTGAAAAACGCCGCTGTCAGTCCTAAAACACCTATTGTTTAAATTAGTTTTGGGGTTACCCTTAAAAGTTTTTTTGTCTTGAATGTTAGAAAAATTTGTACTGTTTATGTTATAAAAAAATAAACATATAAACTGTGGTTTTTTAATTATTTTAAATAAATTATTCGGGTGTTTGAGACGGCATATTTTTGATCATCCTAAATTTTATTAGGCCTATAAAAAATTGCACAGGTTTGCACAGTTTTAGACTATTATAGGTAGTTAGGTAATTCATTTGAAATAACGACCTCATATGTATATATTTTTTGCTAATAGCTGCTACTAAGGTCACTATATTTAATTTTTTTTGTACAGCAAGTTCTAACGATTAAAAATGAGGAATTAATAATTATCGTTTCACGAAATAAAAAAAGTAGTATTTCTAGGAAAATTAAATAATTGCTACTAATTGGATCATATTCTGTCAAAAAAAAACGACATTTCATCAGATATCCCTAAGTTATTACAAGATTCTAGATAAACAATGGAAACAATGAAGCCGACACGAAATCTACTCTCAAAAGCGGTTTACGAAAGAGCCAAGTCGTCAAAGACCGCAAGCAATTTTTTCCGCTGCATTTAAAAGAAAAAAGATTGGGGTGCGGGGTAAAAGATTTTCTGAAACGTAAACCAAGAGAACTAGCTTTACTTTGCATTTTACTCAAAATTCTAACTCCAAAAATTATTCGAATCTCAAACCTGAAAGTTTAATAGCTTTATACGGGGTGTTACAAAATACTATTAAATAATTTTAAGGGAAGTTTATGCATCTAAAAATGTAAAAAAGTATTAACATAGATACAGAAACGTCCCATTTTTACGATACGAGATGTTATGTGTTTTTTGTCTATTGTTTATATTTACTTTATTTTACAAAAAATAGTTAAAGTAGTAGATTAGTTTTGGCTCATGCAGTGTATTATTAGAGGTCATATTTATACTAACCAGCAGAAAAAAAAAACGTATTTTTAGAATTTAATTTTTACTTTATTTTAAGAAAATGCTTTCTGAAAAATTCGATAAATCCAATAAAATTAAAATAAACTGCACTAAGGCTTTTTAAGGTCCTTTTAACTTAAATTATTTTTTCTCTTAGAAAAGAAGAAAAGATGTTGAGGTTTGAACATAACTCTCAAATATGCAGGGTTGTTCATTTCCTTTTTTCTGTAAAAAATAAATGTTTTACATTAGTGCAATACATTTAATTTTTTTTAAACAAATAGATATAAAAAGAATATTTGGACTTGTCTTATACATTTTATAATTCATAAACCTATTGTACTAAATTACAAAGGTAAATTTTAAAAGTATTGGCAAAAAATGTTTTGGAATAAACCACTTTGCATATTTGAAAGGTATTTTTAATCCTAAATATCTTTTCTTTATAAAGATTTTCCATATTATCAAAAATCCATGCATACATATCAAAACACATATTGTTTAGTAGATCTTGGACCATGCAGAACTTTTTGTAAAGAATAGTTTTTAGTAAAATTAATAATAAAAAAGATTTTCATATGTCTGTAACTTTCGTAGTACACTGTGCAAGAAAGTGACCAAATATGGAATAGTATCCCTAATATGGAGTACCGGCATTTCTCCTAAACGGGAACTCACACACGCAATTAGAGGGGTTTATCTCTTTTTTTTTTAATGTCCATTCGCGACTAGCAATGGTAACATGCCAGTAGAGCAAGTCCTTTCGTCGCAGTAGCAACGTTTTGTTTTATCACTTTCTCATAACTTTTTAAAGTATTTAAAAATACTACTATACTAAATTAAAGGAGAATGACCTCTAAATATTAATTTTAAGGCTCAAATCCTTACTTTATTTTTTTGTTACCCTAAACAAGATATTCGATATATTTTTCAAAAAAGAAAATAATAATAAAAGTAGATTTTCTTGGTCCAGTCTAGTTTATAGTATTTCATATTTGGGGTACCTATTCCATATTTGGCTACCTTTATCATTTTTTAGTTAAAAAAAAAATTACAAAATAAAGGACAATTGTTAATAATTTCTACAAAAAGCTTTTTATTTATAGTTTTTATGCAAATTATGTGTAAAAAACAAAATGTATTCTATATTTGGTAACTTTCCTCTATTATTACTTACGAATTACGACTTTTTAAACGGTTTAAGAGGGTTTACACCTGTTTTTTATTCAAATTCGCGTTTGAGTAATGCACATTAAAGCGTTTGTGTAAATTGAGTGAGTGCATAACACGCACTAAAATAAAATGTAGGTACTAAATTTATTTTTCCTATTTAAAGTATTAACATAATATATGCTTATTTTTAGCCCAAGAACCCTGGCCAAAAGATGTTAAATTATTTCAGCCATATGAAGTGGAGCAGATTCTTCTTCCTGACAATGCAAACTGTCTTGCGGTTCAAGCATTTTTGAAAATGTGCAATCTAGATTTTCAAGTTGAACCTCGCGCAAATGCTGAAGCTATGTCACCAACAGGAAAAGTACCCTTTATCAAAGCAGGGCGATTTGTTACTGCTGAATTGGAAGGCATTGTACAATTTGTGAATGGAAAAGGTATTTCCCTTACTGATAAACTAGATAATGAGCAAAAATCTGATATGAGAGCTTATATGACGTTGGTGAGGAATGTCATTGAAATTGCAGAGGTAAGTTTGTCCATACTGAATACTCCTTATTCAGTAAAAATATCATATCTAAGTTTTTGGTTTAGTAGATTTGAAAATATTCACCCTAACAGACCCTAAAGAAGATAATCATGTTAACCAATTCTAATGATTCCTAAAATAGGAAACACGCTAAGTAAAAGATAACAGTAGTTTCCTAAAATTGCCTGTCAAATAGCGATAGGTATTCAAATGTTTTAAACCGTATTAACACAAAAAAACGCCTTTAATGGTGAGTTTTTATTAAAACTACTGAACCATTCTTAAATACTAAAAACTGTTAATTAGGGAATGTAATACTTTTAAAGATATGGTATTACCCAACTTACTTTTCCACTTAAACTATATTTGATGTTAATAAATAAAAATGTATATGTTAAAGGTTTTTTATAAGTATACAAATATCGGAATTATACGGGACTCGTTTTTATTGGAATGCATTATATACCTCCCCATATAACATTTTTTGCCGTACATTTAATTTACTGGCATTGCCAACACTCTTTAATGGCAAGGCATTGGCAAAAAGGTATCAAAAAGACGCGAAAGTGGGCAATTGGCCGTTATTAGGCCACGTGTTGCAGATAAAGTGATGGCATCCGTCATTAATAAGTTATTGGCAAAAAAATGCGTGTAAGATGATGGCATCCATCATTAATAAGTTATTGGCAAAAAGATAACAAAAAGACACGAAAGTGGTCAAATGCAGATACTCCCAAGCAGCAAGCTGACGTCATATTGACGAAAATTGTCCCATACTTTTTTTTAAAAGCTAACTAAAATGATGCGATATTTTATTTGAAAATTAAAATAGGAAAAACCTCCTTACTGCATGCAATTTCCTTGCAATGCAAAGTACCATCTCTCGGAACACTGTCCAACTTGGAGATGCAGATTTTTAGACTAGCCGAAGATATTTTCTTCAAAGCTAAGTGAGATCACCTACCGCAGACCGCTGTCACGGTCCAATTTTACTTTCTTAATAAACTAATTTATATAATTATCGCACTAGCTACTTGTTAGAAAATGACCACCGATATCGATTCTGGCCCATCACTACAGCCGCCTCTTGTGTGCTCGCGCGTTCGTCACCACGCCGCGGTCGCAGACTCTGCCGTGCAATTTTCAAACGTCCCGCCTAAACTTGAACCAATGAGGAGCTCGATCCGAGAGACTCTGGTACCGGCATCTCTAATTTACGCGAGTCGTGCCGTATGCCTTACCTTTTCTAGCCAATTGTTCCGATCGGCCCGTACTTCCTAGCTGATATATCTCAACGAATCCGCAGTGTGTTCTGCCGGCCGTTGCCATGCTATATTTTTTTAACTAACTACGTTTTTTTATCAATGGTAAAATCGCTTGCCTCGTTTTATAAAATCACTTTTCATCACGAAGCCAACTAGAAGAGTCGACCAGTGTTCAGCTTTCTAACTTTCCTACATTTGAAGCATGGTAATCCATGGATTTTAAGTTTTAAAAGCTGAGAAATTGTTTCAATTTATTACCTTACCTTTAATTTGGTTGAGTTTCCTTTTTATTGAAACATTACATCTGCATTAGCAGGATTTAAAAACGCTGAAGATTTCTTCTACAAGCACCCGTTTAAAATCTAAACGGGTCCCACTTACGGGACGGTAATCCTACTTAATACCACTTAGTAGTTCGACTCATTTTGGACTCCACCTGGGTTGTAACCTGAGCTAACGAGCTACTAACCACCATCACCATTTGGAGCCGTCTCCTTCGCTGATGACGCTGCAACCTTTCCGATAAGAGAGTTTAAAATCACCTTCACCAAGGCAACGTATTAGAAAACCCTAACTAACTCAAACTAACTCTGCGGTGTTGCATCACAAAAATTTCTGTACCTTACCGTTTCTTTTTTTATTATTTCTGATACTTAAACGACGAATAACCAATAATAGTACATTTTGATTTTCTTTTTTATTGCGCCAATGTCAAACCACTTATCATCTAGAGTTTAAGCCAGTATATATTAGATTTCTCTGTAGATATAGATATTAAGTGTAACATTTTCAAAATTTTAACCTTTTAAAATAAACTTGAATTATTTTACCTATTTAATTGTTTCATTGTTTCTCATCAAGCTGCCTAGTTTATTGCTGACTGATTTTCTTTTTTTTTTATTTATTAATTAACTATTACTTGTGCTAAGTGCTAACTCAGTTCTAATACCACCTTAGAAGACTGCCGTCAAGTCTAGCAAATCTGACGGTGGCGCCCTTTATTTATTTCTTTTTAGTAACCCACTCCTTATTCTCTCCGGCATAAGGAGCTGCCGAGCCTTTGCTCACGCTCGTTGCTACGGAGTAAGCAGTTAGCACTATTTGTTTGTTTTAATTTTTTTCCCTTATTTTTTTTTACTAAATAATTTATCTTTAGCTCTTTTGTTCTCTGACTTTCGCGCCGTTAACTTAGAGCGTGACAATTGACGCCCAACTAATTGGGGCCTGCTTTTTGGAAGCACAAAAATAGATATTATTATTGAGCACCTTAACAAAAAAATATATATATTTTTTTATAAATAATTTTCATTAAAAGGCACTTGATGAACTCAAATGTTGCAATAAATAGTTAACTGGCTTACTAACACACTAACTATAATTTATTTATATTTAATTTATTAATCCACTGTACTTCACGGAGCATTGCCACAACTCTTTAATTTTTTATATTGGCGCGCAACTTTTAATTTAATTTGGTTATCCTCATATTTTATAAAATATTAGAGCAGTTTCGTACGTTTAATAATTTGGTCATATCTAAAATATTATTTGAATTTTAGATTTTGATTCTTAATTCATTTATGTAAAATTTTCTTAACTTCTGTTTTTTTAATAATTATTGCATCTTATCCAAATAATTTACCCAACTTTTAGTATTTAAATTGTTTTATATCACACAAACTTTATCTTTATTAGGGGTGTTGTGCTTTAACCCATATTTAAATTTCTAAGTAAATTTATACCCCTGTTCTAAACATTTTTGCTTCTATGCTGAAGTTTTGTTGCTTGTCGTTTTCGTTACTTACAGTGCATTGTATTACTTCTATATTGCTTTATTAATTAGCCAATTAAGTGACGTTTACTGTACCTAAAAATTATTTCGTTTATTTTTACCGACCTTTTTTTATTATTATTATTATTTTTATTATTTACTCGCTTACTTTTCGGCGCGCTTGCGCGTTTTGTTTTTGCTATTAGGGAAGGAAAGACCTCCGCTGGCAGTAGGTTCCACAGTCTAGAAACTCTAGGGATAAAAGAACGAACGAAATGGGAAGTTCGGGGCCCGTCCAATTGAACCGTATAGGGATGCATACGCGCGGCACCACGAGTTTCTCTGTTGGGAGCTGCAAGAGGAGGGACTATACTGGATAATTCGTCGGAGCAGAAGCCGTAAAAGTATCTATAGAAGAGCGATAGATCTCCCACAGCTCGACGATGGGCAAGAGAAGGAAGTCTTTGAGTAAGTAAAGGATCATTAATAAGACGAACAGCCCTTCTTTGAATGGCATCAAGAATGCTGAGGGTTGTAGGGGGATGCCATTCCCCAGACATGAGAACAATATTCCAGAGAGGGTCGAATTTGGGACACATACAAAGTGTATAAATTGGAAGGAGAAAATACTTTTTGGCTCGGAAAAGAAATCCAAGCTTTTTTGAAGCCGCGGTGGCTATAGATACAATGTGTTTATGCCAGTTAAGGTTATTCTCAAATGTGACGCCCACAAGGTTAAATGTGTCCCCGCTCTGCAAAACCTGGCCACCATAAGCAAAGGATGAGTGTTTGATGATTTTTTTCGCGACAAGGAACATGATTGTGTTTTTGATGCATTAAATTGAACGAGATTTTTGGCGCCCCAATCCAATATCAAATTGAGATCCTGTGAAAGAGATATCTGCATCGCCCTGCGTTTGCTTTCCAAGTCGGGTTGAGAGATTGGCTTGGGAACCTGAAAAGTGGAGTGAAGGGTACTATCGTCAGCATAACTATGAATGGGATTGGTTGTGGAAGAAAGAAGGTCGTTGATGTGAAGAAGAAACAAAGTTGGTGCTAGTACTGAACCCTGAGGCACTCCATTGGTAAGATTGGTAAGAAGTTAAAAAAAATATTACCAATCGTGGAAACTCAGTTGTGGCCACTCAATGTTTATCTTCACCTTCGAGAATTGGGGTTGCCATCATCGATAAGTACTCATCTCTGCGCAGGTTATCCACCGCACTGAAAAAGTGTGGAAAGTGTGTTAACTTTACCTTCAAATCCACTTTTGAAACTTTTCCAAAGTGCGGCGCCGCTGGAGTACGGATGATGGCGACACAATTCTCGAGAGAATTGGACGGAATTCACGTCGTTTTTAAGGCTTTGCGAATGATTCGCCGATGATTCAGAACGTGTGGGTTTTTTGACATCAAAGGAGCGCGTAAACTGGTTGGTTAGTTTGGACAGGTGTTTGGCGAATTGTTGCATGTCTGTACGCAGCCTAAAATAATTGTTTTTTTAATTTGGTGCTTTACAATGTGGAAATATTTAAAAAATAATTAAGTAGACTATATTTTTTATATGAAAATAATTTCTGGTTGTCTTTAATATACCTGTACATTTAGGTTTTTCCGGAAACCATTTTCCGTCCTCCTTACAGGTAATACTATCACTGTCGCCAACCATTTTAAAACCCTCATTACATTTATATACAATTTTATCATTATAATAATATTTATTTCCCAAAGAATATCCATTCTTTACAAAGCCTGGGTAACCACAATATATTCCTAAAAAAATATGATGTTTTTATCTACTTATTTTTAAGGCCTCGGTTACAATAATAGGCGGAAGCGTCGAGCGGAAAGTATCAAATATCTGTACTGGTAGTCGGTACTGACTACAATATTTTGTGGTAAACAGTGTTTTGAAACCAGTTTATTTAGTACATTAGAAACGCTCCGCGGATAATATTTATTCGTTTCGAGCGGGATCGGCAGGGCACGTAGCTGCCTGATTTAAAAATACAAATTCTTTTATCCTTTGCACACTTTTCGCTCAACGCTGGCCGCTGACAGAAGATAATAATATTGGTTCTTTCTGGTCCAGAAAAAGAATGTACAACTTTTTTTCTAGATGAAAAATTCCTACTAGAGAGTAACGACTTTTTCTCATTTATCAACGGTAATTTTGTATCCTTCTGTAAAAAAGTACTTTTAGTTTAAACACATACTTACTTTTGCAATAAGGTTCATAAAATCCTTCCCATTTGGAAGTTTTAGTGCATTTTCTTCCTTTAAAAAATTGTTTACTACTTAGTTCGAAGCCTTCGTAGCATGAATAAAAAGCCTTATTGTCCGCCAAATTGATAACTCCATTATATAAAGGTTTTGGATCGTCACATTTTTGACAAAAAGAAGAGTTTAATTTCTTAAAAAAGATACATTTTAAATATAACTATAATTATATTATTAATTTATTTCTTTTAAAGTAATCATAATTTTTATCATATTATTGCAAAAGCAGAATATCTCTTTATAATATAAGAAAAGATTAAATTTTTAAAAATATTTATTAAATATTATTAGTTTAGAGAAAAGCCAAATAAAATTTTGTTTAAACTTCTATTCCCAGAAAACAAATAAACTAAAAAAAATAATAATAAAAAAAGGGGTTATTCAAATAATATTTTTACAACCTGTATATTTCCATTTGTATTTTCTTGCATTTCGGGCCAGGCATAAAGATCACCAAAAACAGTGTCACTGCAGTCATTGAGATGATCTAGAATTTCTTCTTCTGTTAAAGTTTTTGACCAAATGTCAATGTATGCCATATTCCCAACAAATGATTCTGATTGGCTAAATTTTCCACCGAGTATATCCTGTTCTTGGCCAATGATAAGATAACCATGACCTGTAACAAATGTTTTAACCCAAAAATCACAACATATGTTTTTTTGTTTAATTCTTTTTTTTATTTTAGGCAGGACAACTAAGCAGTATCTACTATAGTTTGTAAAAAGTCTACATGTATCTAATAACGTATCTCCTAAAAGTTTTGGCACAAAACTCATTGTCTTTAATTTTAACAAAAACAAAATACTATCAAGTTGCCATTGAAAACAAAAGTTTATTTACTTTATTTACTGTCAGTTGAGATTTATTTATTTTGTAGTTTTCGCTTTAAGATGTCGTATAAATTAGAAATAAGAAAAAGTATCTACAAGTTAGTTGGGCGGATACCCAAAGCTGAAATCTGTCGAATATTCCAGAATGAAAACATTTCACGCAGAACCATTTATAGAACAATAGCGGAGTGCGAGCAGGGAATACCATGTCTGAATCTCCCAAAAGTGGAAGACCACGTGCATTTACCGCACAGAGGTCAGAGAGATTGGTGAGAAGAGCAAAAAACCAGGTTGGAATATCAACGAGGAGACTGGCTAGGCAATACAGATCTTCTAAGAGTACGATAACGTTGGAATTGAGGAGGAATGGTCTTAAATATCGAAAGAGACGTAAGTGCCCCAAATACTCTCAAGCGCAGCTTCTTCGTATACCAAGATGTTGTCGTCAACTGAGGCGGGTACATTTTGCCAATGAAAAAATCATTATTTTAGATGACGAAAAGTATTTCACTTTGAGTAATTTTAAAATGAAGGGAAACGATGGATTTTATACGGAAAACGTAGAGGAATGCCCTGACAATGTTAGATACAAACATAAAGCGAAATTTGCAGATAAAATCCTTGTCTGGTGGCAAGCTGGCAATTTCTAACAGGGGTGTATCCCGCCCTTCTGTGGGAAGAGTGAGGGGTGAAGCTTTAAATAGTCAGAGGTATATTGATAACTGCCTTTCCAAATTGCTTCAGTTTGTCCGCGAACATCATGCTAATGACGATATCATGTTTTGGCCAGACCTAGCATCATGCCATTACTCAAGAGATACCCAAAACTGGCTTCGACAACATCACATACCTTTTGTTCCCAAAAACGATAATCCTCCAAACTTGCCGCAGGCTCGCCCAATAGAGGATTTTTGGGCTGTACTGTCTAGAAAGGTTTATCATGGAGGCTGGGAAGCACAAGATGAGGAACAATTAAGACGGCGAATTTACGAGAAATTGAACTGAATTCCGTCCAGGACCTCATGAGAGACATTCGAAGAAATTTGCGTCTGGTAGAGCAGAATGGGCCACTCCACATACTTCGATAGTATAGTTTAGTTAAGTATTGAGTTGTAATTTATGATAACTAGTTAGTGTTTAAATAAATTTCTTCATTAAAAAAACCGATAAATATTGTGTGCCAAAACTTTTAGGACATACGTTATAAAGAATTTTGCCAGTTCGAAGAGTTGTAAATAATTAAAACAAAGAAGTATATTTTCTAAAACGACAGTACTGTTATAATTTACTATTTAAAAAAATCTGGTTTCGATTGTTGCATTTTTTCTTTCTTGAGCTGTTATTTCTTACCTCCAATTTCAGAGTATGGTGATAAGTCGGTGCCATTTTTCATTAGTTTACCATCGACAAAAATTTTATACACTCCTTTGAGACTTTGCCACGTCGCGCATATGTGGTGCCAATAACCATCGTTTAAGAGCACATCTGTGACAATGTATTTGTTATTTACGTAAAAAACTAACCTGAAACAAGAATAAAGCCCAATTTTTAATAATTTTCAAACTCAAACATGGCTTTATTGTCATAAAAATAAATTTTATTGACAAAGTGGATATATATCTGCGATTTGCAAAAAAAAAACATGATCTTAACATACTTTTCTTTTTTACATACCCTGTATAATCAGTTAAAGTAAACGCGTTATCTGTATATCTCGTGGCGTAGGAAAGAAGTGTTCCATAGTTAAAATTATCTAAAGTTTGCATCCATAAGCAAGCTGTTATCTAAAATGCAAATAAATGAGTACAAAAAGCGTCTGCTGTTTATTAAAAGTATGTTAGGACTATAAAGTATTTTTTACCTCTGTAAGATTTTCTTTAAAACCCCTTAATCTAACAAAATCGTTGATATCATATCTTGAAAAATTTAACATATATTTGGTATCTCTTTTATACTGACACACTTTTCCAAAATACAGTTTAGTACAATCACATCTGAAAGAAGTTTCTTCACTTATACATTTTCCGCCATTTTCACATGGTGACGACACACAGTAATCGATTTTTTCTAAACATTTTGTACCCGTATAGCCTTCTGGACACACACACCTTGAAAAAAAAACTTAAATTTCTATAGCTGGTTTTAAATGAACATTATACCTACTTGTAGCTATTTTTCGTAGAATTGTCTTCATTGAGATTTAAGCAAATACTATTTCCTTCACACGGTCTATAGTCGCATGGTAATATGTTACATCTTCGTCCCATAAGTCCTTTCGCACAAATACATTTAAATGTGTTATCATACTCGATACAAGTACTGTTGTTCTCACACAACACATTATCACAGTGGCTAACTTTCGTTTCACATTTTTCACCAGAAAATCCTAGATACAACAAGAAGGTTTAGATTATTTACTAATACTTTATAAAAAAGCTTTACCTGCCGGACATGCACAAATAAATTCATTTTCTCCGTCATCTAGACAAGTTCCACCATTTTTGCAATCCAAAGCACAAGGTATTTCTTTGTCGACTGCATTCTCGCAATATTTTCCATAAAAACCTTCGGGACATGTACATTTAAAACTTTCATTAGCCTGAGTCGAGCAACTGGCTCCATTAAAGCAAGGTTGAGAATCGCAAGCTGTGATTTGTTTTTGGCAATATGGGCCTAAAAATACCGTAAATCCAAATATGCAGTAGTTTAAGTACATTATGACAAAATAGATATTTAAAGATTTCTGATTCTTCTTTCTGAGCCATCCCTACTTATACCTCAGAAAATTGCTGTCTTATGTAGGGATGGCAACGATATATCGATTATTTTCAAATATCGATATATCGGAAATTCAATATCCATAATTATCATCAATATTTAACTTCTCGATATATCGATATTGAATATTTTCGATATTTATGGTAAATACGACAAAATTAAAAAGCGTTTTTTTTTACTTTAAGTTTTAAAACTGTTAAAAATGTTGTACGGTAAAATAAGTAATAAAAAAATAGTATCAAGGTAAATTTTACTATCATGCCGTATTAATTTACCCACTACCTAAAATAAAAAAAAATATATTTAATATTAGATAATTTATCGATATTTTCTCTCTCTCTCTCCCTCAAATATCAATATATTGCTCTTCGATATATCGGATAATCGATATTAGCCAAAACGATATTTATCAATATCAATATATCGATCTTTTTTAAATTTAACATCCCTAGTCTTATGTAATAATTAAAAAGAAAAAACTTAAAATGTATTTCAAAGCTTTTTAATAGTTTCGCAACAAGCAATTTACTATAAAATAATTTCTTACCAAAAAAGTGTTTAAAACATTCACATGAAAACTGGTAATTATTGACGATAACACAGTTTCCATTGTTACAAATATTTGTTCCTAGCTTGCACATTTCTGTGGCAGTAGATATACACTCGTGTGCACCAGTAGAATGAACCTTTGTAGTTGTATACCCTGGGGACACGGTATACACCTTAAAAAAATAGGCAATAGATAGTATCGAAATATCAAAAGAAATGTTGCCGTGTTCCAAAAATCGTCCTTAGTATTACGTCAAGTGGGGGCGAGAGAAAGAATTTTTTGTACAGATTTAAATGCTGGGTAACATCACTATAAAGACTGCATTAGATTTTTAGTAGAGTTTAAATAGAACACATCAAAATATTATGACAAGTTCCTGTTACTGTCGCCGTAACTATTTTGTTTAATTAAATTTTCGTAGAGTTTTTTTATTTAAAAAGTCTGTTTTCGGTTTTTCGCACTCTATATAGCTCATCCGAGTAACTAAACCTATCCCTGCGATTGGTTTCTGAGGTCGGTGTCCCACTCAAAAATTGTGGTGATGAATCTACACACTTATCAGAACTTTTGTCAATTTTGGGGGTTGAATTAACCAACTGTAGAAGCCTCATTTAGAGGCCTCACTCCTAGGAGTGAGGGGAAATCCCACCTACCTCCCGGTGAACCCGAAACTTTGTTCACCTCCCCAATGGAGTTAGTATTGAAGTTAAATGAAACCTGTGCTTCAGATAAAAGATTTAAAAGCGCTTCTAGGACGTTTTGTTCAGCCATTGTGTACAAATAGAAGATTTTTAATAAAATGGACAATTCGGCACAAGAAACAATGAAATTAAAAGCAAGTCTGCTTTTACGGGAAAAGGGACAGTCGTTACGTCTTATCAAGAGCTCTTTACAATTCAGAAACTTAAAACTAAGTCTAAATATAAATTTACAAACTCAAAACGTCAATTGTATAAACAATTAAATACTAAAAGTCAATAAACACTATTTGTTTAAAGATTCAAAGTCTTTTTTAAATTATTTTTAAACCTTTATTAACTTGGGTTGTAACATATCTATCATATCATATCTGGCTGATGTAACGGAATCTTTGAGCCTAATTTTAACCAACTTCCAGCTATTCGATTTCTTTGAAACTTTGCACACGTATCAAGGAAACGATGACAGATGCAATAATCTACAAACAGTATCCCGTTATCTTTTTTGGATCTGCCAGGAAAAAATTCCATTATATTATAAAACAACACCTAGGATGCCATCTGTTGGCAACATTTCAAACTTTGCTATTAAATGAAGAAGAAATTTTTTAGTTTTTACACAATTTGGTTAGTTGCAATCTATTGGTGTTCAATTTTTATGAACAATAAAAATATAAGAGTTAGTTGCACCATTGGTGTTCAATTTTTATGAACAATAACAGTTAATAAATGCCGTTAACACGCTTTTAACACGCTTTTATTAACTTGGGTTGTAACTATCTATCTGGCTGCCTATGTAACGGAATCTTTGAGCCTAATTTTAACCAACTTCCAGCTATTCGATTTCTTTGAAACTTTGCACACGTATTAAGGACCCATGACAATGCAATAATCTGCAAACAGTATCCCTTTATCTTTTTTTTAATCGCCAGGAAAAAATTCCATTATATTATAAAAACAACACCTAGATGCCATCTGTTGGAAAAATTTCAAACTTTGCTATTAAATGAAGAAGAAATTTTTTAGTGGATTGCAAAATGTTGGCAACGGTCCAAACATTGCCTGATTGCCATCTGTTGGCAAAATTTGAAACTTTGCTACTTAATGAAGAAGAAATTTTTTAGTGAGTTGCAATCTTTGCAAATTTTAAAATTTGCTACCATTGTCATTTCATAGGGGCTGGTTATTTTCTTTTTTGCTGCTTAATTAAATAGTATGTTCTAATTTACTGTTATATTAAGAATTTTGTGCAATATAACGAACTAAAAATGAAAAATAATTAATAGTTTAAAAAACTAAAAACACGCTTTTATATGCAACCGAACTAAAATTAAAAATAATTTTTCATTAAAAAATATTTTCACTTCATAGTAAAAAGCGTGGGGTGCATTTTACTATTTTTTCATAACTTTTCCATCATAGATATTGGCAAATATAATAATTATAACATTTAATATATTAAGCACCCCACGCTTTTTACTATGAAGTGAAAATATTTTTTTAATGAAAAATTATTTTTTAATTTTTAGTTCGGTTGCATATAAAAAGCGTGTTTTTTAGTTTTTAAACTATTAATTATTTATTAACTTGGGTTGTAACTATCTGGCTATGTAACGGAATCTTTGAGCCTAATTTTAACCAACTTCCAGCTATTCGATTTCTTTGAAACTTTGCACACGTATTAAGGAAACATGACAATGCAATAATCTGCAAACAGTATCCCGTTATCTTTTTTGGATCGCCAGGAAAAAATTCCATTATATTATAAAAACAACACCTAGGTTGCCATCTGTTGGCAACATTTCAAACTTTGCTATTAAATGAAGAAGAAATTTTTTAGTGGGTTGCAATATATTGGCAACGGTCCAAACATTGCCTGATTGCCATCTGTTGGCAAAATTTCAAACTTTGCTACTTAATGAAGAAGAAATTTTTAGTGAGTTGCAATCTGTTGGAAAAATTTTAAAATTTGCCACTCTTGTTCATTAAAAATTTTTCGCCATTTTGTCAAGAGTAGCAGAAACTAAAAAATGAAAAATAATTAATAGTTTAAAAAACTAAAAACACGCTTTATATGCAACTGAACTAAAATTAGAAAATAATTTTTCATTAAAAAAATATTGTCATTTCATAGTAAAAAGCGTGGGGTGATAAATATATTAAATGTTATAATTATTATATTTGCAAATATCTATGATGGAAAAGTTATGAAAAATAGTAAAATGCACCCCACGCTTTTACTATGAAATGACAATATTTTTTTTAATGAAAAATTATTTTCTAATTTTTAGTTCGGTTGGAAAACTAAAAGCTAAGTTTTTAAAGCTAAAAATACTCAAAGTAAAAACTAAAAGACTCTTAAGATACGAAACTATGCGTGCTCAAAAGCAACTTAACCAAAGAAGAGCAAGAATGAAACTTAAAATAAAGAAAAATCAAAAATTTCCTATAACTATTTTAAGACCTTAGACCTTAGTCAGTGACCAAGATGTCAATTTAAGAGATTTCTATAATTTTTTTCTAAATAACTTTTTTAATTTAGCTATTTTCGATTAGATTTTTGCGCCAAATTATAGATATTAATTTGTTTTATAAGTCAGTAAGAGAATTTTTACTTTTTATTTAAAAAATAACCCTTTATTTACATTTTATTGACTGAAATCTTAATTGTTAAATATTATTAGCATTTCGCGATTCGCGACGACATCAGCAAGGCCACGCGTCACGCTATTGGTCAGAAAGATCCATGCTCCGCAATGGACATTCAACAGCGCCTGGAAACGCCGAGCAAATTCGCGCGATTACTGGGGATTTAGAAAAAAGTTTATAGGAACTTGTCATATTATTTTTATATGTTGTCATATTCTGAGATACCCTGTGGAATATAAAAATTATTTAAACCTACTTAGCCAATATCAACTTATACAATTTTTAATAATTTTATACATTTTGCGAACTATTTTGTATACTATTTTTACCTGATTTTTCCATATTCGGGTTGGTAAGTTCCTACGGGACACGATTTACAATATGGGCTTAAAGTAGCTCTTTCTATTGTGCCATTTTTATGTTTGGATATTTTAATTTTTTTCTTTCTTGCATGGGTTCCTGGGGGACACATTTCTAAAAATGTAATATGTTTAGAAATACATACGATCAAAAAACCATTAACAATATACTAAGTGACATAGAAATCCGAACACCCAGTTTAATGGTTTTATTTTAATGAAATTTAGTGAATTTATTTATCTTACTGTAAATAACAATTGATAAAATTTTCAGCCTTATCAGTTCGACATTCCGGTTTTTATACTGTTTTTTTTTAATTCACTAACGATCTAAAAATTAATATTGCAGCCGCAGTAAAGATCCAAATTTGGCGGATTTTGGTTTTGACATTCTTTACGATTGGTTACGATGCCTAGAGTACGAAGACCTGTACGATTTCGTCAACTTAGTGAGTTTGATAGGGGCCGTATAGTCGAACTGATAAGGCTGAAAATTTTATCAATTGTTATTTACAGTAAGAGATATAAGATAAATAAATTCAATAAATTTCATTAAAATAAAACCATTAAACTGGGTGTTCGGATTTCTATGTCACTTAGTATAATAATTTTTAAATTTATTGGTTATTACAATTTACCCGGATATTAGTTTAATACATATAAGTCTTTTTAAATTAAAAAATAGTCATTATTACTTTCAAAACTATTAAAGTACAGCCTGTTTTTTTATCTCTCTCATATTACCTCTACACTCTTTAAAACTTTTGGCGTGCATTTTTCTTGTCGAATGATGTATTGGGCACTCCTTACATCTTGTTTGTCCGACCTCGTCAGTATAGAAACTGAAATCACAACTTTGGCATATATTTGATGTTGAATTTTTAAATGTTCCCCTTGGGCATTGAACTGAAAAGAAAGATATGTTAAAACGAATATTTACAATAGATACTTATTGCAAATTTAGCCAAGAAAAAAATAAAAAAAATGGTAAAAAGCTCACCGCATCTATTTTTTCGTGGAATAAAACCAGCTGGACAAGTAAACTTAACTTTTTTAAGCTTAATTGTACTGTTTAAACCTTCGATTTTTAGCTCTGCCTCTTTGCTTTCATTGAAAAACCTTCCCCGAACTTGAAATTTAATATTTAGTTTCTTTCTGTTTTTGTGTCTGATGTTTTTATAAGGTACTTCCTCTAACAAATGGGTTTCACGTTTTTTTAGTCCATTTTTAAATGAGATAATGTTTCTTCTTTTTCGCCGTTTTGTCAAGATTTTGTTGCTAACTTCTTCAGATTTTTCCATGTCACATTCCGATTTAATGTCGATTTCACATTGGTCTGTACAGATTGTATTTGCTATGGAAAACTTAATATTATTTTCGATCTAAAAAAGTTTTTAGAATTTAGATAAAAACTTTAAATTTGATATATTTTTTTTTACCTCCAGAATTTTCTGAGTATCATTACAAGAAGAATTTTCTAAAGATACACCGACATTTCCTTCTTGTGTACTTGCTGGAATAACTGTTACTAAAAATAAAATAAATTTAAGGGTAGTAAAGTTTCATAGTACAACGAATACAAGGTAGGATCAACAGCGATTTCAAATTGATTCGCTGTGCACAATGACGTAGCGATGTGAGTTTTTCCCCGCAATATTTAACTTAAAGCGCTAAGAAAACCTGCAATATATGTGAATTTCGGAAATATTTTTTTAAATATCAGAAAGATTTTAAAGGAGAATTTTTAGAATATTATCACAGTTTATATAAGAATATAGTGTTTGATGTTAACTAAGTAAACATCGTCTTTAGGGTGTCCTATTCAAGGGGCGTAGCTCCCTTAGGAAGCATTTTCAGACACATGTTTATAAGAACTTTTTTGTTCGTCTTATTAAAAGCTACAAAGCCTTTATTTTAAAAATTGAAAAAAAATTTTTTTTTCAAATGAAAATAGGGGTCAATCCTGCATTGAAGTGTTTACGCGATTTTCTTCGAAAACTATTGCCCCTAGCGACTTGAGGCAAGAGTAATTTTTTTGGTAAAAATCATTGACTTTCAGAAAAAGCTATCAAAAAGTTAAATCTTATAAAGGGGAAAGTTCAGTGAGGGTTTTATCTCCCTACACCCTTAAAAACCACCCCTTAGAAGCGTCAAGCGAAAATTGGTTTCACCATAAAATTGGCCACTAACAAAATATAACCTTGAAAAGTTTCAAAACTTCCTTTTTTAATCATAAAGATATTAAATAAAAACCCAATTTCTTCAGTAACTTTCAAAGGGTTGTAGCTCCTTTAATATGCATTTGGCCATATGTTTATAGGAACTTTTGCCTTATTTTTATGCAAGGATTACGCCCTGAAAGGATGCCGCTTACTTTTGAATTGTACTAAAGCACTTAAAAACAAATTATCTTATACTTTAACTAGTTTTAAAGTCAAAACAGCCGAAAAACAAAGAAAAACGTCAAACAAACTTTTAAAAACAGAATACAAACTCATGGCTTCAACAATAAATATAAAATTTACTATATTTGATCAGAATTTAAAAGATAGGATTTATTTTTTGATTTTTTTTTCAAAAATTAAAATACATTGTATCATTTTCTTAAATATAAACAAAAAGACATAATAATGGAATAATTAGGCTTATTTATTCATACCAGAACATTCTGGAAACATCATTCCTTCAGGATTATACCATAAGGCATCGGCATGATTACATAGAAAGCTTGTGCTATTTTCCAAAGTTGTGGTACTCGTAACTTGGAGAGGTATAGCGTAACCTTCCTGACAGGTAATAAGACATTGAACACCATCTGATTGATCCAAACATTCTGATTTGGCATTTGGTGGAGTACTAAACTCAGTGCAGTGCGATTCTATAAAAATATATAACAAGATTTAAATTTCCCAATAATGTGCAGAAAATTCCACTTCTGCACTAAATGTATTTTTCCTACGACCACAAATAAAAATGACATTAAACACACTCCTTGACCCGGTAATTTTCTAGAAACCTGCGGCAACTCCGATTTTAACGAAAGTTGGTATACGGGGTTTATTGGGGCGCTGATCATGAATCTGAAAGAATTTTTAGCGGAAACGTTTTGTTCTCGAGATATTCATCATCAAAGTTTAAATGTGAACTAAGCTTATTTTTACTATATTTTCCCTTCTTTTTGCACACAATTCTTAATTTAAAACTAAAGGGTCACACAATATTTGATTTTTACCTTTTAAAACCCCATTTTTCTACGTTTTTACATTAATTTTGCATTAAATTGCGTGGCTTTTCTTTGATAATCCGGCAACCATACATACCTACACGTAGGCCTTCATGGCACACTGGGATTAAAATGATTCAAAGTATAGCTATGCAATTTAATGCAAAAATAATGTAAAATACGTAAAAAACGGGGTTTGAAAAGGTGAAAATCAAATATTGTGTGCCACTTTAGCTTTAAATCAAGAATTGTGTGCAAAAAGAAGGGGGAATATTGTAAAAATAAGATTAGTTTAAATTTCAAGTCTGATGATGAATATCTCAAGAACGAAACGTTTCCGCCAAAAAATCTTTCAGATGCGTGAACAGCGCCCCAAAAACACCCGTATACCAAATTTCGTCAAAATCGGAGTTGCCGCAGGTTTCTAGAAAATTACCCTTGATTCTTTAGAAAACGAGTAATAACTCTAGTGTTGAAAAGTACATACCGGGTGTCAATTTGAAAACTTCCCACCCTTAATATCTTTCTTGGAGTTAAAAATATGACAAATCGGAAAGACCCGTCAATTTTATTTGTAAGGGGGACACTTAAAATGAATATTTTTAGCCTTCTTGTTTCAACCCCCTAGGAGGGGTAGATGTCACCCTTAGAATATTAAATGGGAATGGGGGTCAAGTGATACATCATTTTAAAGCTCCTGACGAGTACTTTATAACCCTAGAATATGAAGTCAATATCTTCACCTATTACAAAATGGCGGTACTTTAAAAATTACCTAAATACCTGATTTGGATGGCCATATTTCCGAAACTAATAAAGTTAGATGTACCTAATGTGGTGTTTTCTTAAAGCTCTTTTAAAGGTCTTTTTAATGGTAAAATAATATACAGGGTTCTTAAATAAAAAAATATGTACTTTTTCTTCTACCCTGTATATTACTACCAGTATCACCATTAAAAAGACCTTTAAAAGAGCTTTAAGAAAACACCACATTAGGTACATCTAACTTTATTAGTTTCGGAAATATGGCCATCTAAATCAGGTATTTAGGTAATTTTTAAAGTACCGCCATTTTGTAATAGGTGAAGATATTGACTTCATATTCTAGGGTTATAAAGTACTCGTCAGGAGCTTTAAAATGATGTATCACTTGACCCCCATTCCCATTTAATATTCTAAGGGTGACATCTACCCTCCTAGGGGGTTGAAACAAGAAGGCTAAAAATATTCATTTTAAGTGTCCCCCTTACAAATAAAATTGACGGGTCTTTCCGATTTGTCATATTTTAACTCCAAGAAAGATATTAAGGGTGAGAAGTTTTCAAATTGACACCCGGTATGACAGCTGCTTAAATACCGTTAAAAAGATTTTTACAGTATATTTTTAACAAATTAAAGGTTTTGACTTTCCAGTGCTGACACACATTAGTTTTATGTCTAAGGATTAATTAGATCATTTAAAGACATTATTTTATAGCAAATGCTTTTAGTAATAATAGGCAACCCATTAAACATATGGAAGTGCCTAAAGCTACATATGCGGGAGCAAGTATGCATCATTTGTTAAATTCTAACCTAACCACAAAATGCCAAACGGCGGAATTGTTGTATAAAAGTTACCTATGTTACCGAATACTAACTAAAAAAGGATTCTGTCGAATACCGAATACCAAACACTCAAATGTATTCGAATACCGGCAAAATGTATTCTGAATACTATTCAGAATACTCTGGATTCGAAAACGACTGTAGGCTCTTTATTTAGTGTTTTGTTAAGTGATTAGGTGATTTAAGTGATTATATAATAACTTGGGATTTTTGGTAAATAATTTTTGGTCATAGAAAAATATTGTACATGACTCGTGCTGAAAGTGATTATATAATATATCACTTTCGACACTTGTTATGTATTATACAATTTAAAATATTACAAAGCCAAACTGTTATATATTTTTACCTTCAACTGTAATATTCATTTTACAAATATTTATATTTCCAGAAGAATCTCTGGCATTGTATGTTACCAACGTGGTTCCTACACTAAAAACTCCAAACTCGTGGCTTTTCTTAATAGTTACGTTTTGCGAGTTGTCAAAAATATTTGGTTCATCCCAGGAGATTTCAGTTTGTTCAGTTTTTGAGTTGATTAAAAAAGTTGGAGGGTCTATACAACCTTCGATCGTTGGAGGTTCTTTATCTAAAAAATTGTAATATTGTGAACACCTAGTATAAAAATTATAAATCTTGGGAATTTTAAAAATATAAATTTTTGGCAATTTTAAAATAAGTAGGTATACATTTTAATTATGTTACTTAACATTGGGAACTTTGCTAAATAAAGATATACGTGAGGTGTTAAGGTTTTAAAAGTATAAATTAAACAATTTTCTAGGTTACTCTTATAATCATAAAAACATTAAACAAACTGGGTCGCGTAGAAATGCAAAACAAACACTGGAAAATTTGATATTTAAAGAAGAGAGAAAAGGATTAGAAAAATATGAGATAAGAAGTAGGTAGTAAAAGTGAAGTCAAGTATAAAGTTAAAGTTTTAGTTAAGCCCCGTACGGGATACCCCTAGTGGGGGGTATGTCCGTACTAAATTTAGTTAGTCAAATAAGTTAAGTTGGTTTTTGAAAAAATGCAAAGTTAGTTTTGATGGTCCACCGGTTTCATGGTCCAAGAAGATATTTCCATATGGTACATTTGCCCCAGTGACGTCAGTAGCCCTTATGTATGTTTACAAAATTATACGTCACAATATTTTTGAATAACTTATACAAAATTTAAATAGACACAAATGAAAATGTTTTTTTTAATTTAATGGATTAAAGGATTTACTATTTATTCAATCTAAAATATAAAACTGACCTTGAACTTCAACAAAAAATGTACATTTTGCTACATTGTGAAAAACATCCTGAGCAAAATATGTAACAGACGTTAGACCAATAGCAAATTTGTAGTCTGTAATATTAACTATACTCGGTTTAATCCATAGGGCTACTTCTAGACCTGAATTGTCTAAAAAAATTAAATTTAATATTTTTTAAGTGGGTGATTTTTAACCTATACGTAAAAATTTAGGAAATTATTACTAAGGACAGTCGCTAATGTTAAAAAAATACTTTTAAATATTTCTAGTTAGTGGAGCATTAAATTATTTTTATTAAAATAAGAGAACTTTAATGATAACGGCAAATATTAAATATTTAATTATATTTTGTTAAAAATAATTTAATATAGTTTTTACACTGCTTTGTACAATTCGCGATTAAATTTATTGTTCTGTATAAAAATAACTAGTAAACAAGTCACGGGCACTTAGGTTATGTTTAGGTATTTAGAAAAACATAAAATTTTACATGACAGGCAATACGGATTTCGTTACAAGAGATCTACAGCAGATCTTCTTTCCTTCGTTTCACACAACTGGAACAAGTCTCTTGAGTTTCTAGGTGAGTCCCAGATCGTTGCTCTTGATATATCTAAAGCTTTCGACCAAGTCTGGCATAACGCACTTCTTAATAAACTTAACTTCTACGGTCTTCCAACTAAACTCTGCTCTTGGCTCTCCAGTTATTTTTCTAATCGACGTATATCAGTCATTGTTGATGGCCATTCTTCAAGCTTTCACGAAATTAATGCTGGAGTGCCTCAGGGTTCAGTACTAGCACCAACTTTGTTTCTTCTTCACATTAACTACCTTCTTTCTTCCACGACCAATCCCATTCATAGTTATGCTGACGATAGTACCCTTCACTCCACTTTTCAGGTTCCCAAACCAATCTCTCAACCCGACTTGGAAAGCAAACGCAGGGCGATGCAGATATCTCTTTCACAGGATCTCAATTTGATATTGGATTGGGGCGCCAAAAATCTCGTTCAATTTAATGCATCTAAAACACAATCATGTTCCTTGTCGCGAAAAAATCATCAAACACTCATCGTTTGCTTATGAGTGGCCAGGTTTTGCAGAGCGGGGACACATTTAACCTTGTGGGCGTCACATTTGAGAATAACCTTAACTGGCATAAACACATTGTAGCTATAGCCACCGCGGCTTCAAAAGAGCTTGGATTTCTTTTCCGAGCCAAAAAGTATTTTTTCCTTCCAATTTATACACTTTGTATGTGTACCAAATTCGACCCTCTCTGGAATATTGTTCTCATGTCTGGGGAATGGCATCCCCTACAACCCTCAGCATTCTTGATGCCATTCAAAGAAGGGCTGTTCGTCTTATTAATGATCCTTTACTTACTCAAAGACTTCCTTCTCTTGCCCATCGTCGAGCTGTGGGAGATCTATCGCTTTTCTATAGATACTTTTACGGTTTCTGCTCAGCCGAATTATCCAGTATAATCCCTCCTCTTGCAGCTCCCAACAGAAAAACTCGTGGTGCCGCGCATATGCACCCCTATAGGGTTCAATTGGACAGGCCCCGAACTTCCCATTTCGTTCGTTCTTTTATCCCTAGAGTTTCTAGACTGTGGAACCTACTGCCAGCGGAGGTCTTTCCTTCTCCCCCAAATCTTCAAGTTTTTAAGTCCCGTGTTAACAAACCTTCTCTTACCCTGCTTAAGACACCCACGGTATGTTAGTATTTAGGCTTTAAGCCTTCGTGGATTGTCCAAAGATAAAAAAAATGGGTACAATGTTTGCCATTTATATTAGTACATGCTATTAGTGTGATTTTATTTTTACGCATTTAGAATTATATTTATTGCTAATAGTGATTATATCATATTTTTTATGAAACAAAAATAGTTTAATACTTTTTTTATTATTCATTATTTGTCCTTAGTAATAATTTTTCAAGTTTATGTGTATAGGTTAAGAAAAAGGAAAAGGAAGGTGCATAAAAATATGGTACCTGTAACATTAGGTTCAATCCAAAATACTTGCCCGTAAGCAGTGCCTGGTATTGTTTTTGTAGTAATATTTTTAGGACATTCCAAAATGGGAGGAGTAACATCTAAAAATATTTTATCTTATATACTCAATAATTTTAGGTCAATAATTTTGTTTCTCAATATGTAGAAGGCAAATTTATTTGTTTAAAAAATCCTGCTTAGTTCCTGAGCCAAAGGTAGATTAAATATTATTTTTAAAATATATCTGGTTTTTTTCTTTAATTTATAATAATATAGTAAAAAAATTATGTCTAAATTACCAGTACAATCTGTGTCTTCATTTTTTCCACCCCAAGATCCATGGACACCACAAATTTTTTCTGTTGATCCGGCAGCTTTGAATCCATCATTACAAATTATCTTACATTTTTACCAAATTCCTGTTTTCCTGTTGTACAATTTTGAGGTTCGATTTTTCCATATTTAATTTTAGGTAATTTATGGCATTTTATTTCTAAAAAAGCGTTAGTATTTATTTTGTATTGAACATCAATTATAGCAAGTATTAAGTATGTACAGTGCATCAGGACAGAGTGTCCGATTATATATTTCTACCTATTTTGACCACGAATAAAGTTATCGCAAAAAGCCATAGATTTTTTTTAAGTATTTTATCATTTTATTAACACAAAAACAAAATGGAAGATATATCGATATAGGACAACATCATTTATATTTTTCTACAATCTTAAAATTTAATTTTTCTTTCTTTCTAAGGTTATGTCAAAAAATAATGGAAACAATCTTGTTGACAAGCATCCATAATCATAATAAATAATATTGATTTCTAAAAATTGACTTCATATCAACTGTGATAGTATAGTTTTGATATTAAAAATTTGCTATATACAAGATTACAGAAAAAAATATATAGCAACAAAGCTCTAGGTTATTCACAATATTAACAGAAGTATTCAAAAAAGGAATCTAGATTTACTGAAACTATTATTTTGTGAATCAAGTACAGCTTTAATACTGTATTTTTTTGTAACCGTGTATTTAGCAAATTTTCATTGTCAAATAATATTCTTACATGCCATAAAGTCAATTTTTTAGCGTTCAATATTCAAGATTAATATAATAATTTGTTTAATTAACCAAAGCGTATGTTTCTTTTTTTTTAAGAGAAGAGATTGAATTTTAAGATTGAAGACAAACATAAATGGTGTTTTTCATTTTTAACACGCTTTTATTAACTTGGGTTGTAACTATCTATCTATCTATCTATCTATCTATGTAACGGAATCTTTGAGCCTAATTTTAACCAACTTCCAGCTATTCGATTTCTTTGAAACTTTGCACACGTGTCAAGGACCGATGAAGATGCAATAATTTAAAAACAGTATCCCGTTATCTTTTTTGAATCGCCAGGAAAAAAATTCCATTATATTATAATAACAACACCTAGGACGCCATCTGTTGGCAACATTTCAAACTTTGCTATTAAATGAAGAAGAAATTTTTAGTTTTTACACAATTTGGTTAGTTGCACCATGAGTGTTTAATTTTTATGAAAAATAAAAATATAGGGTTAGTTGCACCATTAGTTCAAGGATTAAATAATAAAAATTACATTATGTGTAATGTATACATAATACATAATGTGCAATTAATAAAAATTAACATTCTTTTTTGGATCGCCAGGAAAAAAATTTTTCCTTTATATTATAAAAATATAAAAACAACACCTAGGTTGCCACCTGTTGGCAACATTTCAAACTTTGCTATTAAATGAAGAAGAAATTTTTTAGTGGGTTGCAATATATTGGCAACGGTCCAAACATTGCCTGGATTGCCATCTGTTGGCAAAATTTCAAACTTTGCTACTTAATGAAGAAGAAATTTTTAGTGAGTTGCAATCTGTTGGAAAAATTTTAAAATTTGCCACTCTTGTTCATTAAAAAATTTTTTCGCCATTTTGTCAAGAGTAGCAGAAACTAAAAAATGAAAAATAATTAATAGTTTAAAAAACTAAAAAACACGCTTTTATATGCAACCGAACTAAAAATTAGAAAATAATTTTTCATTAAAAAAATATTGTCATTTCATAGTAAAAAGCGTGGGGTGATAAATATATTAAATGTTATAATTATTATATTTGCAAATATCTATGATGGAAAAGTTATGAAAAAATAGTAAAATGCACCCCACGCTTTTTACTATGAAATGACAATATTTTTTTAATGAAAAATTATTTTCTAATTTTTAGTTCGGTTGCATATAAAAGCGTGTTTTTTAGTTTTTTAAACTATTAATTATGTGTTAACAGAATGTTAGAACCAAATGGCGAAGATATTATAAAAAACATATAAAAATTGTATGGCTTTCTGCGACAACCGCTTCTTAATAACTATATTTGTTATTGGCGATCGAAATATAGTCGGACACCCTGTATGAAATAAAGATTTACGTTTGCAAATGGTCCTTAACCCATCCCACTGTGCGATTGGTAAACATGTTCTTTGCGTGGAACCAATCAAGACGGTGCCCTTTTCACACTCAAAATTGCACACTGTGTCAACCGGAAAATTTTTCTCTGACTTTTCATAAGTTACTCCCAAGTCGGTTTGTTCGCATTTCACGGAACCATATTTAGGAATTGGCAGTTTTGTACATGTTTTTACTAAAAACAAATATACTTAATTGTAGTCGCGACGCCAGGAGAGGCGCGGTGTGGCGAGCGCCCAACCTAAATTGCTCTCGCCCAACCGTTTGCCCAACCTGATAATTGAGTAAGAAGCAAACATACGCAAAAAGTACTGGTAAAAAAACCGTCCTATTCTCATTCACCATGCATTTATTCAATTTATATTCAAGTAATCCAATTCACTGAATTCTTAAATAAATGATCTATAGTTGTGCTTTGTCATTAGATCAGGATTTCATTGTATTTAAATATAAAATAAAATATTCTATTAAAATGTTTAAAAAATAAAAATTTTCTCCCATCAGTTTCACATTGAATTTGGAACAAATTTGATCTCTTGATTTTTTCCCGAACGATGCATAGTTTTCAAAAAAATAATATAAACCACTTTGATGTATGACGAATTGGCTAATAAAACTTTACAGCAATGTATCAAATACCAATTTAATATCTAGAGCAGTTTAAAAATCATGACAAAAAAAATTCTTAAAATTTGAACACCTGTATCTCTAAAAGAAAGCGTTTCCGGACATATATTTATACAGAAAACAAGGGCTTATTTTCGACGAAGAACATGCCATTAAAATTTGTGGAAGAATTTCGGAACACCCTGTACTTTGTGGCTATAATACCACCCTATTTTAACTAAAAATCTGTACCCAATGACCAACTAAAACTAAAAAGGTTTTTTTTACCATTGTGACAAAATGTTTTTAAGAGGTATCATACTTATAGCTTTTTTAATTTAGATAAAAATTATAAAGCACCCTGCAGTGTTTTAAAATAAATAAAACTTGTTACCTTCACATGAGGGCTCTGAACCGCTCCAGGTAGCATTTTCTTGACACAATCGTATACTGCTGCCTACTAAAGTGTAACTTACTTCACATCTAATACCACAGGCACTGTTTAAAACATTACTGCACTCTTTCTTTTTAACTATGTACCCATGTGTAGGAGCTGTTATTTTTGGACATTTTAGAACTAAAAATTGCAGGGTTTTAGCCTAATCTATGAAAAATTCTAAATAGAAAAAAATAAGAAGTAAGTTGTTTACCTTTGCAACCACCATTTTGATCGGATTGAAATCCTTTTTTACAAACACAACTCTCTATGCCAAATGCAGGCGGTATAGTTGTATGGTGTACATCTGGGCATGGTAGACATAAATTTGGTCCATCCGCGTAAGTTCCTGTGGGACATGCTAAAATAAACAAAAAAATTAAGACGAAAGTAAGAAACTCTTCTTTTAATATTACTTAACTGAATATATTTTTAAGTAAAAACACCTCTGATGTCATAAAATCTTTGTAACATTTACATTTTTAAAATATTGCATCTTAAACTATTTAAATAATTAGTGCTTGGGCCAGCAATAAAATGGACTTTATGATAATAACTCTTTTAAAACCCACTTACCATATTTGGCACAACGTTTAAAAATTGCATATAAAACATTGTGCTAACTTTGACCGACAAAAAGCGCCGCGTTCGCCCAGTCCGCAGTATGAATATTCACGGTAGACTCGTCAAAAGGAACCCCTTAAATACAGGGTGCGTTTTTTAAACTTTCAATGGATATTTTTCTAAACCACCAAAAATAAAAAAATACCATTTCTACGATACTCACGGGGAATATAAATGACGTATCTTTTAAAACACCTCACTTCAAAATCTTATGGCAACACCCCTTATGTGGCACCTCTCTGGAAAGCTTATGAAAAATGCTTCTCGTTGGTCATAAAAAAGTTGAGGTAAAATCAAATACTCCCCTAAATTTTAGAACAATCATACTTTATTATTCATAAAGCGTACCAGAAAATGTCAAATTAAATTAAAAATTATTAATAAATTACAATATTACTCCCAGTGGAGCTAACCAGCCCCAATAAGAAGTTTAGGTTAGTTCTGGTTAGTTTTCTTTTGAATTTTTGTCGATAAAAAAGTAATAGGTTTTGAATGGGTTGTCCACTTCATTGCTGGCTCAGGCACTAAATGTTCTTACGTAAGCAGTTGTTTTTAAGACCAGATCCATAAAATCCAGGTTGACAGATACAGGAATAATGGCCTGTGGTTGTTCCACAAGTACATAAAGCATTTTGGTCACAGCAATCTCCACTTTCACAAAGTTTATCACAAGGTTTACTGATTCCTAGTGGTATGTAATCTCCTGCCGATAAGTCTAAAAAACATAATTTATTGGACATCAAAGATAGGATAATTCTTGAAAAAATAAAGTATTTTTTTAATTGGTCCTTGATGAGGTAAAGTTAATTCTTCTTACCAACATGAAGTGCTCGCCTAGCTAAACTTTCAAATTCTTCAAAACTATCCAAAAGATAGCTGTAAAATTGCCCAGGAGTGGAAGACAGTTCATAGAGTTCCTTATAATTTCCATTTCTAATTCCAATGGTAAAAATGGAAATTTGATTATCTTTTAATTCATTTGATATGGGAACTGGACTACCTCCATTCGAATAACCATCAGTTACCAAAAATATTACTTTTTAGAGTCGTTACGATGTGAAGCTGCAAAGATTTCCTAAAAATACAATTTTATTTTGTAATAATATCAATTACATTTAAAATGGATGAGTGGATGACACTTTTTTTTCTTGTATGCCAAAAAAAATGTCTTTGGGTACATAGGAGGCGTCTCTCAATTTTTTTAACAAATATCTAAATTGTTATAAAAGTTATTATAAAAAAACTATATTTTTTTTTATTATTTTTAACACCCTGTAGTTCACTAAAACGTTTAGGTTTGTCGGATAAATTGTGAAACACCTTGTATAATAAAACGCGAAGTACAAATCGTGGGATATTCCTAAAATTGTATGTTATCAAAAGCTGCGTTTTGATTTGGCGCTTATCAAAAGTCTTAATAGTTGTATTTCTTAGCGCTGATTTTAAATAAATCACTTTTTAGTCCATGACTACATCTATAACAGAGTGTACAAACTTAAAAAACAATACATTACCTTCAATGAATAGGTTCTTTGTTAATTTTTTTAATATTATATAACAACCTAATATTGGAGATTGTACCTATAGAAGGAACAGTTTAAAAATAAATCGGCATGCTTGTCTTCGGGGCCGCCTTTGCTATATTTCTTTTATGATATGCCGGTTGATGCAGCTGGTCATCGCACTATGGGATAGAAATTAATTTTTTGGTCAAAATTCTGAAACTTACCAATCTAACTTAAAATGAAGTGCGTTTTACTGGAAAAATATTGAGAAAAAAATTATAAATTATTACAAATGCTTTTTGGAAACCTAAAACTTATTATATGTTTATATAAATTTACTCCTCCCTTAACATTATTATTTTTTATTGTACAAAATAAACTAAAATATTAACTTGTTTGGTTAATTCGATAGTATTCTAATCAGTAATCCGATGATTATTATCTCATATGATATACAGGGTACGACAATAGGTATCATTTCTTTAAATGGAATACCCTAAATAATATTCAGGGTATCACCACCAAAAATCTTTTAAAATGCTTTAAAAAATACTACATTGGATGTGTCTATCTCAATTAGTGTCGGAAATATGACCATTCAAATCTGAAAAATAATTTTTAATTATTCTTAGAAGCGTAATAGAGATACATCTTCCCAACTTTCTTTATTTTTTAACGGATAAAATAAATAAAAAACACTATTTTGTTGGGTAGATTTTGTAGACTCCATATCTTTCATCAGAATGCTTTTATCTTTTAGGATATACAGTGTAGGACAAAACATATTAATTTTTAAAATGGAAAACCTTGTAAATTATAAAAAATCTTGTATCTGTCCTTACACTTAGAAGTAGCAAAAAGTAGGAAGGCAATTGTAAGTACAAAAACTGATAAAGAAAATGGTAAGCGAGACTTCGCGAGACTGCATGGGAAACACAACAATGGCTCTTATTATTTAAACTCTTTTACTTTTTTAGTAAACAAGGCTAATAATAAACTAAGTATATTAAATGTTGTATATTTATGTTTACTTAAAATACATTTTTAAGTTTCTTATTACCCCAATAGAAGTCGTCATATCCTTTTATAATTTTGCATACATGTAGTTTGGAGTATCTACTTTGAAATACACAGCATGAGCCATTAAAATTTCAAAGTTGCTTTTTGGCCAAAATAATGGATTTCTATCCCATAGTGCATTGGCGCGTCGCTGTAAAAGATAGCGTCGCCTTTGTATAAAATAGTCCCATTGCAGGCGGCCTTTTTTATGTTTTTAACACGCTTTTATTAACTTGGGTTGTAACTATCTATCTATGTTTGTAACGGAATCTTTGAGCCTAATTTTAACCAACTTCCAGCTATTCGATTTCTTTGAAACTTTGCACACGTGTCAAGGACCGATGAAGATGCAATAATTTAAAAACAGTATCCCGTTATCTTTTTTGAATCGCCAGGAAAAAAATTCCATTATATTATAAAAACAACACCTAGGATGCCATCTGTTGGCAACATTTCAAACTTTGCTATTAAATGAAGAAGAAATTTTTAGTTTTTACACAATTTGGTTAGTTGCACCATTGGTGTTCAATTTTTATGAACAATAAAAATATAGGGTTAGTTGCACCATTGGTGTTCAATTTTTATGAACAATAACAGTTAATAAATGCCGTTAACACGCTTTTTTATTAACTTGGGTTGTAACTATCTGGCTATGTAACGGAATCTTTGAGCCTAATTTTAACCAACTTCCAGCTATTCGATTTCTTTGAAACTTTGCACACGTATTAAGGAAACATGACAATGCAATAATCTGCAAACAGTATCCCGTTATCTTTTTTGGATCGCCAGGAAAAAAATTCCATTATATTATAAAAATATAAAAACAACACCTAGGTTGCCATCTGTTGGCAACATTTCAAACTTTGCTATTAAATGAAGAAGAAATTTTTTAGTGGGTTGCAATATATTGGCAACGGTCCAAACATTGCCTGGATTGCCATCTGTTGGCAAAATTTCAAACTTTGCTACTTAATGAAGAAGAAATTTTTTAGTGAGTTGCAATCTGTTGGAAAAATTTTAAAATTTGCCACTCTTGTTCATTAAAAAAATTTTCGCCATTTTGTCAAGAGTAGCAGAAACTAAAAATGAAAAATAATCAATAGTTTAAAAAACTAAAAAACACGCTTTTATATGCAACCGAACTAAAAATTAGAAAATAATTTTTCATTAAAAAAATATTGTCATTTCATAGTAAAAAGCGTGGGGTGATAAATATATAAAATGTAAATAATAGTAAATTATTATATTTGCAAATATCTATGATGGAAAAGTTATGAAAAAATAGTAAAATGCACCCCACGCTTTTTACTATGAAATGACAATATTTTTTTAATGAAAAATTATTTTCTAATTTTTAGTTCGGTTGCATATAAAAGCGTGTTTTTTAGTTTTTTTAAACTATTGATTATTTTATATTATTTTCAAAGGGTACCGAATTTGCGCTTTTAAAATGTTCTTACTATACACTTTGAAACTAGCACTCTCAATTATTAATATTTTATTTTTCCTACCAGTTCTTGGAAACATTTACACAAAAAATGTTTTAATCAAGAAAAAATCCGGCAATCTATTTTTTTTAATATGTTTTTTTTTGGTAATGTGAGTATCTGACTTACTTTTGCTTTTTGAAAAGCTCCTACAGTGTAAGTGTCTCCGCCCTTATACTCGATATTCATTAACTGTTCATTCAACAAAAGACATTTATTGTGCTCAGCGGAAGGATCACTAATATCGTCAATATTCTTTACCTAAAAAAAATATTTAATTTTAATCCTAAAGGAAACTTATCAGCATTAACAGTATTATGAAAAGAAACAGACAAAGTAAATAATTAGGGGATTTTACAGTTAAATTATAAACTGCAAGAAGATAAATTATAGTGCCATTCTTTATAAAGTTAAAGTTAAAGTTTTTCTACTGAATGACTTAAAAATTTGGTATTAAAAATTAAAAAAAATACTTACGGTATTAGTTGGAGAACTAAAGGTAACAACGGCAACTCTTGTATGATTATAATCCACTGTAATATCACTTAACAATTTTTTAATAAACTTTAACTCACTTTTAAAGTTATGATCCCCTACACTAGAACTGGCGTCTACCAAAAACACTATATCCAACTTCTCGGAGATTTTAAAGAAATCTACATTTTTCTTGAAAATTTCACCCAAAACGTCCAATTTAGATTTAAAAATTGCATTTTCCAAATTTCTTCCGCTCTTTATTTTGTGTAATTTTTTTCACCGAAATTTAAAAATTCACTGTAGTTGTTTAGAGCGTCTAAATTTATTTTTTCTTGATAAGAATTCGTAAAATTTATAATAAATAGTACTAAAGCGGAAATTAAATAGAGATTAAAATACATTTTGGTGTCATTTCACATAAAATGTGTTTAAGAAATGCAATTAGATACAAACATTAATTTGATATTGTTAATAAAATGTGTTATCAAGTGGTACATATGCGTGGCATATGGAAAGTATCACTTAAGTTCAATGTTTGTGTACATTTTTCCAAGTAAAAAAATTAATTGAAGGAAGACAGAGCTTCCTACTATACAGCGTGTCTTACACAGTCCCGCCATATGGGAGTTTTTTACTGAGAATAATTAAATTAAGTCATTTTATTTTAGGAGGGACGAGAGTAAAAACAACAAAGCACTAAATCAGAATGTGTTGCAAGTTCCAAAAACTCAGTAACAAGGGTTCTAAATACAAATATTTTTTTTTGTTTTTATTTTTACATTAAAATGAAGCAATTGTGACTGTGTTTTATTATAGCTCTTTCTGTCATGGAAATTTTACACTAAATTTTAAGGCTTTCAACAATAATCATGATAACGATGGGTTTTTGACAAAACATAGTAAGCGACTTTCGGCAAATTTTACAGGAAACAATTTATCTTCCCATTGTGTTATATTTACAACAAAAACCGAGAACTGAAATAAAGCCTTGATAGTGCGATTTTTCTTCTCATTCCGTTATACAAAAAAATTACCAACCTTATTTTAAAAATAACGTAATGAGAAGAAAAATCGTTTTCTGTAAAATTTTCCGAAAGTCGCTTACGATATTTTTTATTGACAAAAACACATCGATATCTAAAAACTTTATTATATCAATCAATCACCTTTTAGGTAATATTCTAGAAACCTGCGGCAACCCGATTTTGACGAAATTTGGCATATGAGGGTTTGGAGCGCTGATCACGAATCTAAAGAATTTTTGGCGGAAACGTTTTGTTCTTGAGATATTCATCATCAGACTTGAAATTTAAACTAATCCTATTTTTACAATATTCCCCCTTCTTTTTGCACACCATTCTTGATTTAAAGCTAAAGTGGCACACAATATTTGATTTTCACCTTTTAAAACCCCGTTTTTTACGTATTTTACATTATTTTGCATTAAATTGCATAGCTATACTTTGAATCATTTTAATCCCAGTGTGCCATGAAGCCCTATGTGTATGTATGGTTGCCGGATTATCAAAGAAAAGCCACGCAATTTAATGCAAAAATAATGTAAAAAACGTAGAAAAACAGGGTTTTAAAAGGTGAAAATCAACTATTGTGTACCACTTTAACTTAAAATCAAGAATTGTGTGCAAAAGAAGGGGAAATATAGTAAAATAAGCTTAGTTCAAATTTAAACTTTGATGATGAATATCTCGAGAACGAAACGTTTCCGCCAAAAATACTCTCAGATTCGTGATCAGCGCCCCAAAAAACCCCCGTATACCAAGTTTCGTTAAAATCGGAGTTGCCGCAGGTTTCTAGAAAATTACCACCTTTTATCCATATTAGATTGATGATATCAATTAATACTTCTACCACTAACAAAAGTCATTTAAATGTGTTTATTTTGAGGGAACCATATAATTAAATTTAAAAGAGTCTTTATATTTTGTTAAAACATTTTTTTGTTTACCTGATACCTCATCACCTGTTGTTTCACATAAATGTCATTATTTAAGCAATGATAATTATCAAATTAAAATTTCTTTTGGCATTTTCTCCCAGAAAGAAAGATATAACGAAAAAGAAGAAAAAAGAGATAAAAGAAAAAAGGGAAAACCTGGTGGTGCTACAAAAAAGGCGTGTCCCAAGTACCAGATCCTCCATACTTGATTAGACTCGAAAAACCTTCCAAACAGCTCATGTGGAATATGAGTTAATTCCAGGAAAATGCAAATATCAATTCGATGTTTTGTGTTGGTCCAAAGCTGCCAAAGTATGTTGAAATTATTCTAAAGACTAAGTTATCATCTAACTAAACTATACACATTCAGCTAAGTGATAAGGTATATAGGTTAAAAAAGCAACAACAAAGCGGGAACGATGCATAGTGCGTTGAGAGATAGGGATTTCGGGACACATCGTATTAGTCTTATTGCACTAAAATAGGTCTGTTATTATTATTTGAGTAGGGTACAATGCTCTGCTAATACAGAAAGCAATACTGTTATGTTATTATACATTTAGCAAATTACTACACGTATTCGACATTTAAGTTGTCATGAAAATATTAATTTTTGCATTTTTGTCCACATATCGAGGCACTCTACGGTGTGTCACCTTCTTTATCTGTTAGTTTTACAAGCATTAGATCGTCTCCTTTCCACACATTACTTTGAAAAAGTACCCTTATTTTTAATCGAAAATTTACGTGTCAAAATATCGGCATTTTTAAAAAAGTCGGTAAGCTTTTTGTTCGTTGAAATTTCTACTTTCCGATGGTGTAAAAAAGTATACGTTACCGCGGTAATTTTTCTTAGGAAATGAATTTCCATAGGACTAGTTATTTTGCCGGAAATCGACCATAACCGTTTTTCCCTTAAAAACTCACCCCCTTCCACTTTTCGACCCCAGATCGCCTGTAATTTATTTTTTCCTACGACCACATGTGAAAATAGTAAATAACACACTGTTTTCATGCATAGAAAATGCCTTATATCACACTAGTGTTGCAAAGTACTTTACAACACTAGTGTTGCAAAGTATAATATAAAGCTGTCATCGCTGTCATTGTTATTTAAAATAAATTTGGAGTTATCAGGCTGTTAATGAGATTTACATTGAAAAAGCCATGCAATATTTTTTTAATGAGGACCTTTTTTAATTCTTAAATGATAAAAAGCGACTAGGTAGGTGATTTTTAATATAAAAATATTGTTAAACAGTATAATATATCGCAGTAAGGAAAAGTATATATCACCCTAGTGATGCAAAGTTTTCAATTGTTTTCTTATTTTTTCCGTGAAGACAAACAACTTTTATTGTTTTTTTGGTGAATAACTTGTAGTCGTAGGAAAAATAGTGTACATTACTTGTGTGAAAATCACTTTCTTACACGCGTGGGTTTGTCGCACTCGGCTGACGCCTCGTGCAACAATATTCCCACTCGTGTGAAATAAGTCATTTTCCACCCTTGTAATGTAATATACTATTTGTAATTTACTTTATATTTTTCAATGGGTTTTATCTTTCTATATAAATTTTTTGGTTTTACATATTATCGACCCTAGTCTAAAAATGATTTAAAAATCAGATCCAAATTTTTGCATTCTCTGAAAACATTTACCATTGTGATGTATAGTTTTTTTATATCACGTGAATTTTTATTGAAAATAAGGGTATTTTTTAATATTAAGTCAAAAAAATGTATAAAAATAAATATTTTAGAACCAAAAACTTACAGTATATTTGGGACAAATAAGGGTAAGTTTTCACCAAATTTCGTGAAAAAATAATTGTTTTTGTAAAAGATAAAAATAAAAAACCAAAAACTTTTCGATTTTTGGCTTCCACACGTAATGTATTCAGCCATTGTCAAGTGGTTGTGGTCAAAAATTTATGTTCGATAAATTTATTGTTTACATTAGCCAGAATTTCTGTCTGACATAAATATCATGCAAAAAATGTCAGATGTAAACCTACCATAAGTGTCATTTTTAATTTGGTTACCAAAAAAAAATCGGTAGTCTATTTTCACCACATCCATTAATTCTAAAAAAGTGCAAAAATATTCAGAAAGTGTACTTTTATAATTGCAATATTTTCCTAGATTTTCAGTATTCTAGCGCTTTTCGTTTTTAAAATGAAAAATACAAACTTTATTTTTTTACATTTTTATACCGCTACCTAACCGTTGACTTTTGACCTTATGTTTATAAAGAAAACTACCTTCCTTTTGTTGTGAACAAGGAATCACCTCCTAATTTTTAACACGCTTTTATTAACTTGGGTTGTAACTATCTATCTGGCTGCCTATGTAACGGAATCTTTGAGCCTAATTTTAACCAACTTCCAGCTATTCGATTTCTTTGAAACTTTGCACGCGTATTAAGGACCCATGACAATGCAATAATCTGCAAACAGTATCCCTTTATCTTTTTTTTAATCGCCAGGAAAAAAATTCCATTATATTATAAAAACAACACCTAGGATGCCATCTGTTGGAAAAATTTCAAACTTTGCTATTAAATGAAGAAGAAATTTTTAGTGGATTGCAAAATGTTGGCAACGGTCCAAACATTGCCTGGATTGCCATCTGTTGGCAAAATTTGAAACTTTGCTACTTAATGAAGAAGAAATTTTTAGTGAGTTGCAATCTTTTGCAAATTTTAAAATTTGCTACCATTGTCATTTCATAGGGGGCTGGTTATTTTCTTTTTGCTGCTTAATTAAATAGTATGTTCTAATTTACTGTTATATTAAGAATTTTGTGCAATATAACGAACTAAAAAATGAAAAATAATTAATAGTTTAAAAAAACTAAAAAAACACGCTTTTATATGCAACCGAACTAAAAATTAAAAAATAATTTTTCATTAAAAAAATATTTTCACTTCATAGTAAAAAGCGTGGGGTGCATTTTACTATTTTTTCATAACTTTTCCATCATAGATATTGGCAAATATAATAATTATAACATTTAATATATTAAGCACCCACGCTTTTTACTATGAAGTGAAAATATTTTTTAATGAAAAATTATTTTTTAATTTTTAGTTCGGTTGCATATAAAAGCGTGTTTTTTAGTTTTTTAAACTATTAATTATTTTTGCATTTGTTTAGAAACACCCTGTATACGTGCTACAAGGAATAAACATTTTAAATTGAAAAATCTTTTCCCTAAATATTGCTGCGTCTCTTAACACCTTGTATAATAAAATTTTAAGATCTATACTGTTGATGGAGTAAAAATGTTCAAAACTGTTACAAGAAACGAATTGACCTTTGTACCGATTTGCATCGAACACTTTTTAAAAGAACTGTCAACAGATGATTTAATTGCCTTACAATCCTCGGTTATTGAATTCAATGTATTTTCGGAAAAGAACAAACTTGGAAATGTGTAAGTTACTTTGCAACTCATATTTAAGTTTCCAGAGTTTTTTTTTCTTGGGTATAAAAATAGTACGAACTACCTACTACCAATGCAGAAAGGTAGATTTTTACTTATATGTATACGGTATTTCATTTAGGAGGAAAAACGGTATATTTTGTTTAACTTTCCCAGATATTTTTACAGCTTAAATATGGCCAATTAATGTCTTTTAGCTCGAAGACTTTGAAAATCACAATAAAAAAAAAAACAATTGCATGAAAAACAAAGGATTTAAGCCAAAAATGATGCGTTTTTAAATGGAACACCCTATTTATAATGAAATTTTTGAATTCTATGGTTCGTTCTAGGTGTTTTTTTAATAAGGGTACTGCGTGTCTATCTTTAACTGTTTTTGAGTTATTGATGTTTAAACAATCACATTTTTGGCCTTTACTATTTAATAATTATATTATTAATTGAGGCGTAAACAGTCAGGCGGACCATCCCACAAAATCATAAATAATAGTTTTAAAAAACTAAAAAACACGCAACCGAACTAAAAATAAGAAAATAATTTTTCATTACAAAGAGTTTGTATTACAGTAATAAAGGTCAAACAATGAATCATAATTATATACCTCAAAATAGAATTATAATAAAATTTAAGATAATAACAGAATAATTCACTTCAGAGTAAAAAGCGTGGGGTGCATTTTACTATTTTTTCATAACTTTTCCCTCATAGATATTTACAAATGAAATAATTATAACAATTATAGGTATTTATTAGATAAGTGAGTTATATTACATATAAGTCACGCCAGAAAAGTTTAACTCTCGAGCCCGAAGGGCGAGAGAGGTAATTTTCTTAAGTGACTTATATGTAATAACTCACGTGTCTAATACAAAATTTTATCCAACACTTTCGTATAAATCGTTTTTAATATCGAAAATAATTTGAAAACGTCATCCATTATTTGTTACTTGTCATTGTCAACACCAGCAACAAAATTTTGTATTGTCTATAATTCACTAGTTAGCTAAAGGGTACTTTAGCTCACTAGTGACTTATAGTACACTTTATATCCTCAAAATCTGATCAATTATGTAGATATTATAAGTAAGTGTTGGATAAATATATTTATCCATCACTTACATACAATATCTACATAAGTGATCAGATTTTGAGGATATAAAGTGTACTATAAGTCACTAGTGAGCTAAAGTACCCTTTAGCTAACTAGTGAATTATAGACAATACAAAATTTTGTTGCTGGTGTTGACAATGACAAGTAACAAATAATGGATGACGTTTTCAAATTATTTTCGATATTAAAAACGATTTATACGAAAGTGTTGGATAAAATTTTGTATTAGACACGTGAGTTATTACATATAAGTCACTTAAGAAAATTACCTCTCTCGCCCTTCGGGCTCGAGAGTTAAACTTTTCTTGCGTGACTTATATGTAATATAACTCACTTATCTAATAAATAACTATAAGCACCCCACGCTTTTATTCTGAAGTGAATTATTCTGTTATTATCTTAAATTTTATTATAATTCTATTTTTTGAGGTATATAATCATGATTCATTGTTTGACAGTTAAATTATAGATTACTTTGGTTGGCTTGTTATCAGTTACTCGTGTTTTTGTGTTTACTTGCTATTTTATTATATAGTAGAAGTACGTACGAGGTTTTGGAAAGTTTAATTTGAAAAGGTACATATCGAAAAATAGCCGGTAAGCTATTTAATTATTTTATAGGTTCGAATTTAAACACTGCTAATCTCACTTTTAAATTATGAAAAAAATAATTCAGATAGTGACTCTGAACTCGCGATTTATTAAGATAATGACAGTTCTGATTAGTATAAAAAAAAATACGCCATTTTTCCCCTTAAATGGAAAACCCTGTACTTATTCCTGCAAGTAGATTTAAAAAAGCGAAAAATTATCAGTCTCATTAAACTATGGGTTCTTTAATTTAAACAATATTTTTCTAGCGCCAAAGCAAATAAAACCGAGATGGTTTATATTAAAGAAACCGACATCGATGGATTGGATTTTATTGAAGCTTACACTGAAAAAGTGAATGTATCTTTAATGTCTGCAAAGAAATCAACGAAAACTTTCAAATATGAGGATTTGGATGACATTCTGTTACATAGCGTCAGCTTACCAAAAAATGAAGCATATTCCACAATGCATTTTGAGGATAATTTTGCTGGTTAGAAATTTTAAAGACGTTTTGAGCAAAAACATATTACATATGCATGTCTGACCTTATATGAATTTACTAAATAATAATAATATTATTTACATTTTTGCTAACTATACAGGGTCTCCTGTAACTCAACCGACAACTCCTAAGGAATGATTTTACAATAAAAATTGAGAAAATACTTTTTATGAACATATATCCTAAACGTCTTAGTTTTTGAACTACGGGAGTTAAAATTTTTTTTTATATAATTTTTTATAACATTTTACCAATTCATTTATTTTTAAAAATTTGGGGACGCATTCTATCATAAGTAGACATTTTTGGCATATTTAATGTACGGTTTTCGCGTAACTAATTAAAAACCATTTCTCGGCACGGTTATTTTATATCGCTTTTATCAAATTCTGCAGAATTTTTATTTTTAACACGCTTTTATTAACTTGGGTTGTAACTATCTATCAATCTGGCTATGTAACGGAATCTTTGAGCCTAATTTTAACCAACTTCCAGCTATTCGATTTCTTTGAAACTTTGCACACGTATTAAGGAAACATGACAATGCAATAATCTGCAAACAGTATCCCGTTATCTTTTTTTGGATCGCCAGGAAAAAAATTCCATTATATTATAAAAACAACACCTAGGGTGCCATCTGTTGGCAACATTTCAAACTTTGCCATTAAATGAAGAAGAAATTTTTTAGTTTTTACACAATTTGGTTAGTTGCACCATTGGTGTTCAATTTTTATGAACAATAAAAATTAATAAGTTCTTTTACACAATTGGGTTAGTTGCACCATTGGTGTTCAATTTTTATGAACAATAACAGTTAATAAATGCCGTTAACACGCTTTTATTAACTTGGGTTGTAACTATCTGGCTATGTAACGGAATCTTTGAGCCTAATTTTAACCAACTTCCAGCTATTCGATTTCTTTGAAACTTTGCACACGTATTAAGGAAACATGACAATGCAATAATCTGCAAACAGTATCCCGTTATCTTTTTTGGATCGCCAGGAAAAAAATTCCATTATATTATAAAAACAACACCTAGGTTGCCATCTGTTGGCAACATTTCAAACTTTGCTATTAAATGAAGAAGAAATTTTTAGTGGGTTGCAATATATTGGCAACGGTCCAAACATTGCCTGGATTGCCATCTGTTGGCAAAATTTCAAACTTTGCTACTTAATGAAGAAGAAATTTTTTAGTGAGTTGCAATCTGTTGGAAAAATTTTAAAATTTGCCACTCTTGTTCATTAAAAAATTTTCGCCATTTTGTCAAGAGTAGCAGAAACTAAAAATGAAAAATAATTAATAGTTTAAAAAAACTAAAAAACACGCTTTTATATGCAACCGAACTAAAAATTAGAAAATAATTTTTCATTAAAAAAATATTGTCATTTCATAGTAAAAAGCGTGGGGTGATAAATATATTAAATGTTATAATTATTATATTTGCAAATATCTATGATGTAAAAGTTAAGAAAAATAGTAAAATGCACCCCACGTTTTTACTATGAAATGACAATATTTTTTTAATGAAAAATTATTTTCTAATTTTTAGTTCGGTTGCATATAAAAGCGTGTTTTTTTAGTTTTTTAAACTATTAATTATTTATTTTTAACACCCCATAGTTCAAAAACTAAGATGTTTATGGCATATGTTCGTATGAACTTTTTTCCTAATTTTTATTGTAGAATCACCCCTTAAAGTTTATTGCTGAAGTTACGGAACACCCTGTTTATTAAATAATATTAGTAGTATTTTTGTAGAAAAGCTATATGATATAATTGAGTTTATTACAAATGATAATGCTCCAAAAGATTTGGTACAATTTAAAGATTTCGTTAAATCATATAATCCTGATGAAAAACCAACAGCGGCAGCGAAAAATCAAAGTGCGAAAAAAGGCGCAGCAGATAAGAAGACCAAAAAAGAAGGCAAAAAGTAAAAGGTGAAAAGACGCCCACCAAACTGACCCTGCATATGCAAGGAGAAATAATGTTTACAGATCCCAACGAAGCTATTTTTAGAGTGGAAAATAAAAAATTTGACATTTCCAAGTTTTTTGTAGTTTTGCAAGTACAAAACTTATTGACAAGAAGCCAGAAAATTTTCCTGAATCCAATTGTCATTAAAACGATGCATATCAGTCATGTTCCTGTGGATATATTTGAAAATACTGGGTAAAAGTTTGTTTTTAAGTGAAATATTTGGACTAGACAAAAATTTAAAAAATTTAAGCTGTATTTTTAATTTGCCCAATAAAAAGAAAGTATAAATGTACAGTGTGGACAAAAATTGCCCCCCCTCTTGCTAACTATTGTACCCTTAATTTTGTCTTTATAAAATTTGGGTATAACTAATGGGAGGATATAAATTACTTTTTGACGTAAAAATGATAGTTGCAACAATCAAGATGGCCGATGGACGCCATCTTGGGAAAATAAGTTGATTAGAAAACGGGGTATTATAGTCCTATGACACAAAATTAAAGCTTCTGACGAATACTTTTTAATCCTGGAATATGAAGTCAATACCTTCACCGACTACATAATGGCGGTAATTTATAAATTACCAAAATACCTGACTTGGATAGCCATAGTTCCGAAACAAATAAAGTTAGATACATGTAAGTACTTAATTTGGTATTTTCTTAAAGCTCTTTAAAAGGTCTTTTTAATAATGATACTGGTGCTAATATACAGGGTAAGTCTAAAAGTATATATTGTTTAATGAAGCACCCTGTATAATATATTGTGACGTGGGATTTGAATACATAAGGGCTACTTTACGTCACTTGAGCAAATCGGCCATATAGAACTATCTTCTTGGGACAATTAGACCGGTGGACCATCAAAACTAACTTCGCATTTTTAGGACCAACTTAACTTATTGAACCAACTTAATTTAGTACGGTCATACCCCCACTCGGGGTAGCCCGTACGGGGCTTAACTAAAACTTTAACTTTATACTTGACTTCACTAACTACTTCTTATCTCATCTCTTTTAATTTCTTTCTTTTTAAATATCAAATTTTTCAGTGTTTGTTTTGCATTTCTACGCGACCCAGTTTGTTTATTGTTTTCATTTTATTATTATAGGAGTAACCTAGAAAACTGTTTAATTTATACTTTAAAAACCTTGACACCTCACGTATATCTTTATTTAGCAAAATTCCCAATGTTAAGTAGCCTAATTAAAATGTATACTTATTTTAAAATTCCCAAAAATGTATATTTTTAAAATTCCCAAAATGTATACTTTTTATACTAGGTGTTCACAATATCATCATTAAAAAGATATTTTAAAAGCTTTAAGAAAATACCACATTAAGTTCATCTCACTTTATTAGTATCGGAAATATAGCCATTCAAATCAGGTATATAGTTAACATTTTGTAGTAGGTATTAACTTTATATTCTAGGGTTTTAAAGTAATCACCAGGGGCTTTAAAATTATTTGGAAACGAATTTTCGTAGAGAAAAACTACATAAAAATAGATTTTTTTACTGAGAAAAGCTCTGTTTAACCATAAATGAATATATTTAATATGACCAATTGTTTCAAATACATAATTCTTTTATTTTTAGTTTTACTGACGTATATTGTAAATATTCGATACCATGTATAGCAGAGTGCAAGACAATCGAAAAACCTATAGAGAACTTTATTCGATTCAATGAATCGCACATTTATTTTACTCACACCCTTTCAAAAATCAAATTGCTAGAATTTCTAGCATCGAAGAGGCTCATTGTAGAGGTAAACAGATTTAAATAACTTTCTAGAATAACGACACTTGGGTTTTTTTATTTTAAGGTTTATGGGGTAAAACGACTTCCATTTAAAGAAACCCTTCCAAAGCTCTTTGGGGAAAAGCCAACAGATGGGAATATTTCAAAATCCACACCAAGATACTAAAAAAATGTCTAAAAAATGAAGAAAATTTGGAAAATCGTGAAGAACAATTAGCTCATTGCTCTTTTGATCTTAGTTCATTATTGAGAAACGTTTGGGACTTTAGAGAAAAGGCTCAGTTGCACAACATAGACAATTCCACCTTTTAAGGTAAATGAAGATCCGTTGTTTTATTCTATAACCTTGTATACGAGCTTTTCTAAATTAAAAGTGTGTGTGTGTATGGCGTCAGTGATCTAACGAGATATATATATATATATATATATATATATATATATATATATATATATATATATATATATATATATATATATATATATATATATATATATATATATATATATATATATATATATATAGCTATATATATATATATAGGTATAGCAAAAAAACCTTTTCATGTAGAGAAGATGCTCATGTTTTAGCTAAATATATTTTTTCTTTGGTATCAAATTGTTTAAAATTTAAGACATTTAGGCTAAGGCTATACGATTCCAAGCCTAAAGCGGACACTGCTAACATAAAGTTCTGCTGCCTCTGATCTTTATGTTAGCATTTAGCAAGGCCGGATTAACACATTCGAGGCCTCTAGGCAATGAAACTGTCAGGGCCCCTTAAAGGACAAAAATAACATTGAAGACCAAAAAAAAGCTCTTCCCTTTAAAGAAAACAATAATGGAGGCCAACATAGTCCTAAATCAATTCCCCTTCTACTTGAGGACCACAAAAATTTCCCTTGTTCTTGAAGATAAAAAAAAAGGTCATCCAGCAGTCCCTAGGCAGGTGCCTACACTGCCTAATGGATAATACGGCACTGTTGGTTAGCACAACGCCCTCACACCGCTCTCCGCTCGCCGTTTGGTATTGTAGTCATAGTCTTAGAAAATATGTTCTGGTTAGTTCTGGGAAATTGACCCAAAAATAACATCCCTAAATATTAGCATGTATTAGAAGCAATTTAAGTAACAAACTTCAATGTTACATTTTAAGGCAAGCCGCAAATTGAACGCGTATAACGCGTGTGACGCGCGAGAAACTGTCCCACCACCACAAAAATCAACGCGTTTTCGAGTGGACGCGTTGCTAATCAATTTGCGCTCTATAATTTTATTTCATTAAATTACAAAAGTACGTAGGTGCTGTGCTACGTCGCGGCGCACGCGTTATAAATGTTTAAATTTGCGCCTTGCTCAATGGTTGGCCAAGTTGTGAAGCAGTAATGCATATTATACAGGGTGGCCCACCATATTCGTCACGGTCTGTAGTAGTAATAACCATGGGGTTATTAAAAAAGTAAATACTGAAACATATACAGGTCGGATAAGGCCACAGTATAAAATTATTTTACTCTATACAGGATGTCTCAAAAAAGTGTGACGTATCAAAGTTATATTTTTTAAATGGAACACCCTATATTTTATGACGGTTTTAGATTCTACATAAAAAAATAATTTAAGTTTGTTAATAGTACCAAGTGTCTAATTTTATTCGTTTTCGTGATATTTGATTTTTTTTCAAAATGCAGGGGTTCAATTAAATTAATTTTATTTTAACAATATAAACTCCTTAAACTTTAAAATTTGTTACAAGATTAGGAAAAGTCTGCCTTATCATACGTAGGTCATATCAAGATCATAGATTATACAGGGTAATCAAAAAATAATTTCAATTTTTTAGAAAGTCAAATAGCAATATCTCTCTTATTTTAAATGGAACACCCTCTATTTTTTTACACCACATGATGACAAACCAAATGCTCTTTCAAATGGTGAACAAGTTGCCTATACCTATCTTTTATACTTTTTAAGTAAATTCCGTTTTAACATATTTTTATTCCAAATGTCTATTTAAATGTAAGTAGGCTGTGATATAGCTATGCCTATTTACTAAGCCGTTATTGCAAAATGTAAATTTGTTGGAAAAAAGCACAAAATTAAAAGATTTTGTATTATTTGCCACTATTTTTAAAAATTCACAGAAAAAATATTTATTAGTTGCTTATAATGCTACTTCCAATAACATTTATTTCGGCTGAATGTGGTAATGATAAAACTTGTGTTTTTAAACAATCCTAATAACGCCTCTGGTCAGTTATGACGACATTCTGGGACCTATAACTCGTTTCTTTCATTAACCATAATCACTGTCACATTTTTTAAAGCAACTATTAAGGTTATCAGATGGTTTCTCCTGGAATATTTTTCAGGATTAACTCTAGACTAAAGTAAACCATTTTTTCACATCCTACCAGTATTATATCATCTTGTTGTTGTAGAAGAAGGGTTTTTATTTAAAATCATTGAAATTTCTTTTAAAGTGACTAAAACACCAGTAATCAATAAATTGTCGTTATTTTCTTAAGAAAAATATTAATGGCTGCTATGTCACAGCCAACTTTAATTTAAATTAACATTTGGACTAAAAATTTGTAAAAACAGATTTTACTAAAAAACACAAAAGATAGGTATAGGCAACCTATACACCATTTGAAAGAGTATTTTATTTGTCATCATGTAATGTAAAATAATACAGGGTGTTCCATTTAAAATAAGAGAGATATGGCTATTTGTTTATCTGAAAAATTGAAATAATTTTTTGATCACCCTGTACAATATTTGATCTTGATTTGACCTACGTATGATATGGCAGACTTTTTCTAATCTTGTTACACATTTTAAAGTTTAAAGTGTTAAAAGTGTTAAAGTAAAATCAATCTAATTTTACCTCTGCATTTTTACAAAAAAATCGAATATCACAAAAACGAATAAAATTAGACACTTCCATTTAAAAAAATATAACTTTGATACGTCACACTTTTTTGAGACACCCTATATAGACTAAAATAATTTTATACTGTGGTCTTATCCGACCTGTATATGTTCCAGTATTTACTTTTTTAAAACCCCATGGTTATCCAGCTACAGACCGTGTCGAATATGGTGGGCCACCCTGTATTTTAAATATACATTTTAAATCTAACTTAAAAGCGAATAAACCTCATTGTACATCTTTAAGGAAGTCAACAGAAACCATACAAAATGAAGACCCTTACTGTGACTTTTGGAGTTCATTTAATGCATCTATAAACACCATTAACCTGGCCAATATACAAGAATCTCTTCAAGAAAAATCGACATCTCCACTTAAAGAATGGATTCTGATCGAAAATGTTATCACTCTCAGTCTGGAAGCCTATTTACTGTCTCCTCAAGCGGCAGCATTGGTCCTTCACCAAATTCCGAACACTTACAAGAGATTGTTTTTCGTTGCTTTTAACAGACAGGTGGCGATAGATTGTTTTACAAAAATATTACAGCATAATCAGAGAATTTTATGGCAGAAATTGAATACTGAAGATATGTTGACTGGTTGGGTTCTGGATAATGGTAATAATATCGCTATCTATTTTGAAGGCCTTGCAGTTGGTAAGTTTAACAATAGCCTTGTGTACAGGGTGGCGCGGTTCTCGACAAAACTCAGAAAGGAAATTAACCGGAACTAACCAGAACTTTATATAGGAGCGGGTTAGTTCTAGTATTATTTTAATGTGTTATTAATTTTTAATTAACTTTATATTAATTTAATTGGACATTTTCTGGTATTTTTTATTGATAATAAGGTATGATTTTTCTAAAATTTAAGGGTAGTATTTGAGTTTACCCCAACTTTTTATGTCCAACGAAAAGCATTTTTAAAGGTTTCCAGAGAGGTGCCACGTAAGAGGTGTTGTCATTTAAGATTTTTAAGTGATTGGGGGTGCAGCTTAAGGGGTTGTCCGCCGCGGCTTCGCTAGGTGGGGCGCATCCGAACTCTCGAATTTTCCGTGACTCCTTTCCAAAAATCCAGCTGAAGTTGACTGACGGCATGGATTATGTTGACTCTGAGACCCGCTGTTGTTGATGACTTATTGGCATAGACCTGCGACTTAAGAAAACCCCACAAAAAAAAGTCTAACGGGGTCAAATCGCACGATCTCGGTGGTCAGTTTACATTTAGCTCCATGTGAAATGACCTTTGTCCTTAAATCGCTCGTGCAGAATGTCCAATGTGGCATGTATCGCCGACCTGCTGAAACCAACTATCGTTGGTGTTCATATTAACCAAAACAGGCCAAAAGAAGTTTGTAGTCATCGACCTATAGATCTTGCGTTTTGTTAACAAACGGGTGCTGCTACATTATTTACTGAACCAGAGGATTTAATTTATCCACCATAATAGTCCTTTTGATAGACGATTATAGCGACCATAAATGGTCGAAGCGTGCTCAACGTTGCCAGAGCAGAACACCGATTTTGATAAAACAATTTTATCATTTGCACGTAGTGTTGAACGCTATATTCGTCCGCGGTGTTTTGGCAAGACAGATTGAATAAATAACAGGCAATTCAACAGATGTAACCTCAACAATATGGCCGCTATCAACTGTGGTAGTTTGGAAACTCCTATTGGAAGACCCTTTATAAACTTTTTGTTTTAAATTTACTTAAAAAAGCATCTGTAAAACCTAGTTATTCAACTTTAAGCACACCCTGTACATTTGTTTAAGGATATATTCTAAACATCTGGCAAGAGCTTTACAATTTAACTTCAGAGGATGCAAAAATCTTTTTTAATACGGATCAGGCCTACGAAAAACGAATCTATAACTTGTGCAATAAGTGGTCCGGCTTTTACTTACTAACTCTGAGAGTGCCACTGGACATGATCTTTAAGGATTACAGATTATATATTAAGGGAAATGCTCTCTTTATTATGTTTGAAGGTAATTTGTCAGTACCGTGAACATTCCGGGTGTTGCTCCGTCGAGCGGGACATAGGGAATCCCATGTAAATTTTGAAGTAGTCCAATATTGACTCCCCTAATTATTTTAGAAGAAAATATAATTGGGATTTTTAAAGAGCACGAAAAGTTGTACCCAGTGTACAAATTTCAGCTCTTCTCAGTTCGCCAGCTAAGAGATAAATACTAAAATAAGTTACGAATCTCCTATCTTCTTACCCGCCTTGTATTATTAGAAGTTTATAATAAAATACTAGAAAAATTATTTAACCTCTTCTCTCAAGTTGTCAGATCAATGTCACATTATTCTTTAATAATAAACTACTTAAATCAAGAAAAAATTCCTATTATAAAATGGTTTTACCAGGGAAATAGTTATCGAAGAGTAGCGGACATGTTTGCAGCCTATTTTCCCAATAGGCCAATACTAAGTAAATCGACAATAGAACGGACGATAAAAAATTTGAAACTACAGGCACAGTAATCAATAATTGCAAATGTAAAGAAAATCGACGTGATCTTTCGCCAAACGATTTTTTTCTATGGGGACAATTAAAAACTAAGCTACCAATAAAAAATATGAAAATTTAGTCCAGCTAAGGAATGCTATTTCCGCTGAATATGCCAGAATATCGATGTACCAACTAACCAACGTAAGAAATGAGTTTTATAATCGTTTGGGTTATTGTCTGGCAGTTAATGGAGGAATATTTGAGCATTTGATTAAATCCTGATATTTTCGTCATAAATTGATTTCTAAATGTAGAAAACTTTGTTTTATTGTCTTGCGTAACTGTAAGTGCATGTGTTGGAATTAGCTGTAAACTAAAAATGAAATGCGAGGATTCTTTTGAAATTCCCGTATAAAATTGTTCAGTTTTGGCAATGACATTATAAATTAATGATCTAAATTGTCACTGATAAATCGATATGGTGTTTTTATTGTTGATTTCTAGAGTACAGGGTGCATAATGAGATACTACGTTGCAGAAGTATTAAGCAGTTTACTCTTTACTGGTTGGTTGAAAATGCTCAAATTTTCATTTTGGGTGGAACTTACTGTGCTCTTCAATAAATCCTAATAACATTTTTTTGTAAAATAATTAGGGAGCCAATATTTGACTATTTCAAAATTTACATGGGATTCCCTATGTCCCGCTCAACGGAGCAACACCCGGTATACGAAATCATCGTTCTTATTATTTAAAACCTTGGTTTGTTTAAAAGCTACTACTTTTAGGCTTTAATGAAGCTAAATATGTTGTTCTATAGCAGAACATTGAAAGGAATAATGCAATATGATCTATTTCCAACTATTGAAGAGCTTATCAGTCTGGACTTGGAATACGGAGTTCCCTACGGTTGGCAATCGATGGAGCCCAGTGTGGAATCTGATGCAACTGACAAAGAAACCATCAGAAGTGTGTATGAAATGTCAATAACGAATGTCTAAAGATAAGTTTGAAACAGTAAATTCAATTTTTATTTCACACAATAGTGACTATTTTTAACACGCTTTTATTAACTTGGGTTGTAACTATCTATCTGGCTGCCTATGTAACGGAATCTTTGAGCCTAATTTTAACCAACTTCCAGCTATTCGATTTCTTTGAAACTTTGCACACGTATTAAGGACCCATGACAATGCAATAATCTGCAAACAGTATCCCTTTATCTTTTTTTAACTATCTATCTGGCTGCCTATGTAACGGAATCTTTGAGCCTAATTTTAACCAACTTCCAGCTATTCGATTTCTTTGAAACTTTGCACACGTATTAAGGACCCATGACAATGCAATAATCTGCAAACAGTATCCCTTTATCTTTTTTTTAATCGCCAGGAAAAAAATTCCATTATATTATAAAAACAACACCTAGGATGCCATCTGTTGGAAAAATTTCAAACTTTGCTATTAAATGAAGAAGAAATTTTTTAGTGGATTGCAAAATGTTGGCAACGGTCCAAACATTGCCTGATTGCCATCTGTTGGCAAAATTTGAAACTTTGCTACTTAATGAAGAAGAAATTTTTAGTGAGTTGCAATCTTTTGCAAATTTTAAAATTTGCTACCATTGTCATTTCATAGGGGGCTGGTTATTTTCTTTTGCTGCTTAATTAAATAGTATGTTCTAATTTACTGTTATATTAAGAATTTTGTGCAATATAACGAACTAAAAAATGAAAAATAATTAATAGTTTAAAAAACTAAAAAAACACGCTTTTATATGCAACCGAACTAAAAATTAAAAATAATTTTTCATTAAAAAAATATTTTCACTTCATAGTAAAAAGCGTGGGGTGCATTTTACTATTTTTTCATAACTTTTCCATCATAGATATTGGCAAATATAATAATTATAACATTTAATATATTAAGCACCCCACGCTTTTTACTATGAAGTGAAAATATTTTTTTAATGAAAAATTATTTTTAATTTTTAGTTCGGTTGCATATAAAAGCGTGTTTTTTTAGTTTTTTAAACTATTAATTATTAACACGCTTTTATTAACTTGGGTTGTAACTATCTATCAATCTGGCTATGTAACGGAATCTTTGAGCCTAATTTTAACCAACTTCCAGCTATTCGATTTCTTTGAAACTTTGCACACGTATTAAGGAAACATGACAATGCAATAATCTGCAAACAGTATCCCGTTATCTTTTTTGGATCGCCAGGAAAAAAATTCCATTATATTATAAAAACAACACCTAGGTCGCCATCTGTTGGCAACATTTCAAACTTTGCTATTAAATGAAGAAGAAATTTTTTAGTTTTTACACAATTTGGTTAGTTGCACCATTGGTGTTCAATTTTTATGAACAATAAAAATTAATAAGTTCTTTTACACAATTGGGTTAGTTGCACCATTGGTGTTCAATTTTTATGAACAATAACAGTTAATAAATGCCGTTAACACGCTTTTATTAACTTGGGTTGTAACTATCTGGCTATGTAACGGAATCTTTGAGCCTAATTTTAACCAACTTCCAGCTATTCGATTTCTTTGAAACTTTGCACACGTATTAAGGAAACATGACAATGCAATAATCTGCAAACAGTATCCCGTTATCTTTTTTTGGATCGCCAGGAAAAAAATTCCATTATATTATAAAAACAACACCTAGGTTGCCATCTGTTGGCAACATTTCAAACTTTGCTATTAAATGAAGAAGAAATTTTTTAGTGGGTTGCAATATATTGGCAACGGTCCAAACATTGCCTGGATTGCCATCTGTTGGCAAAATTTCAAACTTTGCTACTTAATGAAGAAGAAATTTTTTAGTGAGTTGCAATCTGTTGGAAAAAATTTTAAAATTTGCCACTCTTATTCATTAAAAAATTTTTTCGCAATTTTGTCAAGAGTAGCAGAAACTAAAAAATGAAAAATAATTAATAGTTTAAAAAAACTAAAAAACACGCTTTTATATGCAACCGAACTAAAAATTAGAAAATAATTTTTCATTAAAAAAAAATATTGTCATTTCATAGTAAAAAGCATGGGGTGATAAATATATTAAATGTTATAATTATTATATTTGCAAATATCTATGATGGAAAAGTTATGAAAAAATAGTAAAATGCACCCCACGCTTTTTACTATGAAATGACAATATTTTTTAATGAAAAATTATTTTCTAATTTTTAGTTCGGTTGCATATAAAAGCGTGTTTTTTAGTTTTTTTAAACTATTAATTATTATATTCTTTTATACCGAATATTTAAAAGGTACCTTGGTTCTTTTTAAAAATTAATATTTGGTTTAAAATCTTTGATTTGAATTAAGTCTTTATAATTTTTAGAAACCAGTTCTATTTTTTTTTAAACATGAACAATCTGCGACACTGCTAATATTTGCCCCATCAGCGTCAAATTTCTAGGTTTCCAGTATGTCTCATCACATGGGTAACCCCACTTATATTTATCTCTTTTGCCTTTATATCATAAATAGCATACACACGGTGAGGCATTTCTTCGTACCTATCTGAAAGTAGGTATGAAGACAAGTTTGCAAGTAAAACCTGCTTGGAAAGCGACGTTAGTTCAGTATACACACGTTCGCACTTACTCGCGAGCTTCCTTTCAGTTTAGGTAAAATCGAAGGTATGACTGACCATGCATATACCCATTAATAGTCGACATGTAATGTTGGTGGTCGATAAAATAACCCATGACTAGAACCCAGAGTATGTATTCTACGCTCTTACTTTTACAAATGGCGAGTTTGTAAATGTGTGTAGAATTTAAACAAAAACATTCTCTGTGCATAAAGTGTTTTACTTTTTAGGCCTAATATAAGATCACAATTAAAAATATTAATAGTAATAAATAATACATCTTTCAAAAAACATATTTAAATAACAAATTATTCCTATAATTCTTCTGGCACTGGCAAATTGTTTCTTCTTAAAAATGCGGCGTACTCGCTCTTATGCTGGTTCCTTATGTAAAAGTACAATCCTATGAAAATATATCTTACCTTCTGAGGTACTATAGGATCAACAGCCTTTAGGAAACCCTCCAGATCGTTTGTGGTACTGTAATATTTTAGTTGATCCGCGTATGCTTTAAAGTTCATACCCAATTTAGCTTTTGCCTAAAAAGTAATAACAAACTGGTACATAAACTAAGATACCTAAAGTTCATGCCAAAGCTGTTGCATGTTTTAATGTCTAACATCAATTTTAGGCGAAGAACCAATTCTAAAACGGTATTTACCAATCGGTTGACGTTTAAAGAATGTATTATACGTCAAAGTTGTCACCAATTATTACCGCGGTAATTGGTTGAACGCCTAAAATTGATGATACCTTGTTGTTCTCTTTTCATATCGTCTCTAACCAGAACTAACAGTGACAAAAAAATTACGTCCCTGACGTAAGTCTTAGAAATTTGTCAGTCTAAAGTCAATACCCGTCTTGATCGGTTTTCGATATTTTAAGCTGGATTTACACTTATCAAACTTCTTGTCGAATAAGTTGGACCAAGTTTACCTTGAATAAATTTGGTAATGTAAAACAGAAAATTGGATATCAAAGAAATTCAAGGTCGACTTGTCAAATTTGTTTGTTGTTGTATTAGAATACGTCTTATTTTTTGTCAAATATTTGATGCAAAACTTCAAAACTACCAACCCCAGGCAGGCAGTTGGCAACTAGGACAACTACTTAACCTCAATTTTATCGTGATTGGTGCGGTGTACCATGTCACAGGAAACAATTTTAGCTGCAAAAAATATATAGCGAGATTACTATTAATATTAAAATTACAGAGGGGTGTGCAACCAGTCAGCGATTCCTAAATTGTTTGACAGCTTGGTTTGTGACCAGTTGAGTTGGTCTTGCCGAGGCTTAATAATTCATAACCAGTTTGGCTTTTCTGATAAAAAATCTACCACTGACAACTTGGTACAATATGAAGTTGACTTGTTGGACGCTTTGGAGAACAAAGTCCAAGTAGATGCAATCTATACGGACTTCTCCAAAGCGTTCGACAGGGTTAACTTTGATATCTTGCTGGCCAAACTCTTGGCTACCGGATTTGCTCCACATTTGGTAAATTGGCTTGCAAGTTTTTTAAAGGGCCGAATCCAGAGTGTAAAAATTAATAATTTTGTTTCTGACAGTTTTGAGGTTTCTTCGGGTGTGCCTCAGGGGTCTCACTGCGCTCCTCTGTTATTCAATCTGTTCGTGAACGATATTTGTAATAAGCTGCGCCATTCTAAGGTATGTCTTTTCGCGGATGATCTAAAAATGTACAGAAGGATTGAGTGTCAGGGGGATGCAGTGATGCTTCAGAGTGACTTGGATGCTCTATGGAAATGGTCACTGAACAATAATCTTCTACTTAACATTGGGAAATGTAATTATATTAGTTTTTTTAGGGGTACGAAGAAATTTAATACATCTTACGTCATAGATAATAAAAGCTTGGGCTATGTAAACAAAATTAAAGATCTAGGTGTTTGGTTTGCGGAAAATCTTAGCTTTGCGGAGCACATTAATAAGGTTAGTCTTAGGGGTATGAGAATGCTTGGTTTTGTACATAGAAGCTGCTCTGAATTCTCACTTGCCACCGCCAGACTTTTGTACTGCTCCTTGGTTAGGCCAATTTTAGAATATTCTACTGTGGTATGGTCACCACAGTATGCTGTTCATTCTGATATGCTGGAGAGGGTCCAGAACAAATTTTTGCGGTTTGCCGCATACAAGTCTGGAGTAAGGATGGAGAATTACCACCGCTCTGATTTACTGAGAAAGCTAAGACTACACACTTTACAGCATAGACGTCAAGTTTATGATCTCTGTTTTGTGTTTAAGCTATCTAATGGTCTCATTGACTGTCCCGACCTTCTATCACTTGTTCAACTTAATGTCCCCTCTCGTAATCTTCGGAATTTTAATTTATATTATATCCGCCCTCATACCACAAACTATGGAATGCACTCACCGATGGATAGAGCTCTTCGTGTGCTGAACACCTTTGGTTCACGAGTGGATGTTTTTAACAGCACATTGTCTCAATTTAAAACTAAGATCAATCATTTGGTTCCTTAATAAATTAATACTTTACTTGTAGCTGTGATCTTTTTGTGATTTGTATATAAATATTTTTGATCTGCCTATATGTACCTGTTATTTGTTAGTTAGTTATCTAATTGTAGCTTAATTTAATTTTGTAGTTATTTTTTTCAATAATTGTAATAGTCATTGTAAAAATGGGAATCCTGTATACTTAATAAATAAAAATAAAAATAAAATAAAAAATAAATAACTAATAAGTTTTCAGTAGTAAAAGATAGAAAACTTGATTTTAATATACAGGGTGGTTAAAAAATCGATCACAAAACTTAAGGGGGTGATTCTACTTGACAAAATAAAGGTAGAGCTTCATATATATTTTTTCAAAATGTCATTCGCTTTCGAGTTACAAGCCGTAAAAATTCAATTTTTATTTTGGTTTTTTCGCCATATTGCACTTACTTTTTAACCAATCCAGTTGATATTTGGCACACAAATCGAGCTTTGCAGATTCTAAAACTTTTAGACAAAAGTACTTTTTTAAATACTGCCAGAGGGCACTTTACCTAAAACTTAAAATTTATTTACATCATAACTTTTTTATTTTGACAGATATCGCAAAGCTGGGGGCGCCATTTTATAGACAATCAAAAACTTAAAAAATAAGGTACTCTTTATTAAAGTCGATAAACCTCACCGTTTAGGCACCAATAGACATCAAAGTTTTCATCAATTTCAAATTACCTACATACATACAGGGTGTCCAGTAACTCAACCGACAAACTTTACGGGGCAATTCTACAACAGAAAATAAGAAAAAACTTCATATAAACATATGTCCTTAACGTCTTAGTTTTTGAACTAAATTTTCCTAATGACATTTTGCTTAAAAATGAAAAATAAAGGTAGTTTAATCTTGGAGAAAAAATGATGTTTTTTAACTTTTTGCCAGCTCTGTATACAAAATCAACATTTTCTCTTCGTAAATTCAATTTTTTTGACAAGCAAAAATTTTTATTAAGAATTTTTTTTCGAAGCATGAATTTTTTGGTCCATGTGTCCTCTTTGTTAGCTTCATCCGTGGACAGTCTGTATATATCTACTATTACTGTTAAGTGTTAGTAATTATAAACAGTTATCAGCTCTGGCATGAACTTTACCCAACAAGCCGCTATAAATTAATGTTTCTAACGGCTAAATAAACAACTAAAATAAGTTAACACAAACTTAACTGTCTACCAAAAACATAACCAATAAATAATAATGGACAACAATACCATCCCAACGTATTCGGTCATTGATGACTTCTTGTCGAATGATTTTTCGTCTGTATCGCCTATTCGTTGCTTATGACATAGGGTTATCTTTTTTCCTTTTATTTTTATTCACTAAAACCGTGAGATTTTCCCTTTTATTCGAATGTATAGTGACTGTTCCATTTGGATTGTCCCCGTTCCTAGAAATCAAAATAATTAATATGATGAGATTTACAAAAATTAAACAAGGGCAAAACAAAACTGCTAATTTTAACTGTACACTCTCTAAAGGGTACATTTCAGTATATTAACTTATTTCTACAGTATGTCTATAGTAAGAACATTTTAAAAGCGCAAATGCGGTACCCTTTGAAAATAATACAAAAAAACATAAAAAAGGCCGCCTGCAATCGGACTATTTTATACAAAGGCGCCGGTACCCTTTACAGCCACGCGCCAATACACTATGGGATAGAAATCCATTATTTTGGCCAAATAGCAACTTTGAAATTTTAATGGCTCATGCTGTGTATTTCAAAGTAGATACTCCAAACTACATGTACGCAAAATTATAAAAGGATATGACGACTTCTATTGGGGTAATAAGAAACTTGAAAATGTATTTTAAGTAAACATAAATATACAACATTTATTCTCCTTAGTTTATTATTACCCTTGATTACTAAAAAAGTAAAAGAGTTTAAATAATAAGAGCTATTGTTGTGTTTCCGATGCAGTCTCGCGAAGTCTCGATATTTTTGTCAAAGATTTTTTACCTTTTTCTTTATCAGTTTTTGTACTTACAATTGCCTTTCTACTTTTTGCTACTTCTGAGTGTAAGGACAGATACAAGATTTTTTTATAATTTACAAGGTTTTCCATTTTAAAATTTAATATGTTTTGTCCTACACTGTATATCCTAAAAGATAAAAGCATTCTGATGAAAGATATGGATTCTACCAGAATCTACCCAACAAAACAGTGTTATTATTTATTTTATACGTTAAAAATAAAAAAGTTGGGAAGATGTATCTCTATTACGCTTCTAAGAATAATTTAAAATTATTTTTCAGATTTGGATGGTCATATTTTCGAAACTAATTGAGATAGACACATCATATGTAGTATTTTTCTAAAGCATTTTAAAAGATTTTTTGGTGGTGATATAATATTCAGGGTATTTCATTTAAAAATCATACCTATTGTCGTACCCTGTATATCATAAGAGATAATAATCATCGGATTACTGATTAGAATACTACCGAATTAACCAAACAAGCTGACATTTTAGTTTATTTTGTAGAATAAAAATAATAATGTTAAGGGGGTGTAAATTTATAATAACATTTAATAAGTTTTAGGTTTCCAAAAAGCATTTGTAACAATTTATAATATTTTTCCAGAAAAAAGCACATCATTTTAAGTTAGATTGGTAAGTTTCAGAATTTTGACCAAAAAATTAATTTCTATCCCATAGTGCGATGACCAGCTGCATCAACCGGCATATCATAAAAGAAATATAGCAAAGGCGGCCGCGAAGACAAGCATGCCGATTTATTTGCTTTAAACTTTTTTGTGATTTTTTTTTCCTATCAAAGAGCACCGAATTTACATTTTTAAACTGTTCCTTCTATACGGATGGACATTACAACAGGACAAATAAACCAAAAATTTAAATGTTAAAGAAAGTCGTGTATGGCACCTGCTTTTGCTTCTTAAAAAACAATATTTATTTTGAGAAATTTGGTTTGATTTGTACAGGGGCTCCAAAAAGTACAAAAATGTGAAAATGGACCAGGATAAAACTACTTTTATTTTTACTAATTTAGCAAAATGTCAAATAAAAAAATTCTACCAATCAAGCCTTTTAATTTGATACCCATATTGAGGTTGAAGTAAAGTAATATTATGTAATCCGCCATTTTGTATCGGCGGTCATGTTGGATTTACAATCATAAAAAATATGTTATATTGTATTGTCATCAAGATTAAGGAAATGTACCAAATTTCAAATCGATCGGTCTTCAGGAAGGGGGTCAAATTCCAATTACTAGATTTGATCCAAATAATACTTCCAAACAAATAAACAGGTCAAGTTAAGTAAAACCGTTTAATAATTAATAGTTTAAAAAAACTAAAAAACACGCTTTTATATGCAACCGAACTAAAAATTAAAAATAATTTTTCATTAAAAAAATATTTTCACTTCATAGTAAAAAGCGTGGGGTGCTTAATATATTAAATGTTATAATTATTATATTTGCCAATATCTATGATGGAAAAGTTATGAAAAAATAGTAAAATGCACCCCACGCTTTTTACTATGAAGTGAAAATATTTTTTTTAAAGAAAAATTATTTTTTAATTTTTAGTTCGGTTGCATATAAAAGCGTGTTTTTTTAGTTTTTTTAAACTATTAATTATTTTTCATTTTTTAGTTCGTTATATTGCACAAAATTCTTAATATAATAGTAAATTAGAACATACTAATTAATTAAGCAGCAAAAAGAAAATAACCAGCCCCCTATGAAATGACAATGGTAGCAAATTTTAAAATTTGCAAAAGATTGCAACTCACTAAAAAATTTCTTCTTCATTAAGTAGCAAAGTTTCAAATTTTGCCAACAGATGGCACTCCAGGAAATGTTTGGACCGTTGTCAACACTTTGTAATCCACTAAAAAATTTCTTCCTCATTTAATAGCAAAGTTTGAAATTTTTCCAACAGATGGCATCCTAGGTGTTGTTTTTATAATATAATGTAATTTTTTTTCCTGGCGATTAAAAAAAAGATAAAGGGATACTGTTTGCAGATTATTGCATTGTCATGGGTCCTTAATACGTGTGCAAAGTTTCAAAGAAATCGAATAGCTGGAAGTTGGTTAAAATTAGGCTCAAAGATTCCGTTACATAGGCAGCCAGATGGATAGATTGATAGATAGATAGATAGTTACAACCCAAGTTAATAAAAGCGTGTTAAAAATAAAGGCAGTTTTATCTTGGTCCCTTTTCATATTTTAGTACTTTTTGGAGCCCCTGTACAAAACAAAACAAATATCTCAACGTGAATCTTGTTTTTTTAAGAAGCAAAAGCAGGTGCCATACACGACTTTTTGAATATTTAAATTTTTGGTCCATTTGTCCTATTGTAAAGTCTCTCCGTAGACAAGCTGTAAAAAAACTAGATACCTTCCTGACAGGGGCGGGTCATATCGACTTCCTGAGGGGGGCCATGGGCCGAGGAGGAGTGTGTGAGGTGGCAAAAACAAAAATTTTTAAAGGAGGTTCCAATTTTTGAAGACCAATTGTTTTCACCCATAAAATTACACAAAACCTCCTTCCCACGTATTTCAAAAGGTCCTCACTCTTCAATTCCATGATCAGCCTCACCCCTCGGACCAACCTGGGGGACCTTCAAAAAATGCCCATATTTGCCATTAGACATGTATGAAACACAATAACAAAGAAATGATGTCGCATCCAAGGGGGCGGCATGGCCCCCTATGACCGCCCCTGCTTCCTGAATACCATCACTATGTCCTAAATTGTTTTTACCTATATATTGATTGATTGAATCATCGGTACCGGTCGAATCATTAGTTAACACAGACGTTGACGCAGAGCTTGATCCAAAATCAAAATTGCCCTTTCTTTGGTTCTGAGGTAAATCAAAGGTTGCTTTTGGACGGGGTATTTCCACTTTTACTTGTGGAGCTGGTAACTAAAAAAAAAAACTAGAATTCTTACCAAATCTTGCATTTTAACAAATATTTGAGGAGCTCCAAATCAAAACGCAGGTTTTGATAAAACATAATTTCTTTCAAGAGTGTCTCACAATTTTTACTCCGCGATTAATTATTTATGTTTAAAAGTTTTTAATCGAAACATATTTTATTAATATATAAATATAAGATTTTTTGAGAGACTTTTCTTAAGAATATAACTTACTTCACTTTGAGCCTTTCTAAAAAACTGACTCAAATCTCTAATAACTTCGCCATATTTGGTGACAACCTTTACATAGTCCTTGAGCCACTTCGACATTTGTTCCTTGATCCGGAATTGGCCAAATCTCTCATCCAAAAGTAAAATGGCGCCGTAGTCGTGCCTGTGACGTATAACACGACCTGGAAAAATATACACGTATTACCAGAGTTCTGTTTACACAGGGTGAATCAGAAATATTCGTAACCGATTATTATCCAACGAGAATGATCTCCTTACCTATTGCTTGATTTACAGCCCTTGAAGCTTCAAGTGCATACCAGTCTGAACCTGTTGGATACTAAAAACATGAAAATATTAATATTTATTCATTTAACCGTGTAAACCATACAGTATGTCCAAAGAGTTTAAATAATTCAGAAAATTTTGAACCAAACTGGACAAAATTCGATACTCCAGGGTTTATGTTAGAACTGTCAAGTCACCAGTTTGAAAGTTGTCTGGTATAAAAGGCAATACTTGAGCACTTTACACCTATTATTCGTTGATCTTAGTAGAGCATTTGATACTGTAAACCATGAGCTTTTGTTGCAAAAGCTGTATGTGTTGGGGGTAAGAGGTGTTGCTCATCAATGGGTAGCATTGTATTTAACTAATAGAAAGCAGGCAGTGGTAATAAATAAATGCAGGTCAGATGTTGGTAATGTACGGACTGGAGTTCCCCAGGGCTCTATTCTGGGACCCTTACTGTTTATAATATATATCAACGATATGCCTGTGAGCTGCCCCTCCCCAATGAAAACGATTGTTTATGCCGATGATACAAATTTTTAATTTCCGAATCCACTATGGAAGCAACCGTTACAAGGGCAAATCATTTGGTGGTTGAATTTAGTGACTGGTGTAAAAATAATGGGCTAGTATTAAATGCAAGCAAGACATTTTTTATGAATTTCCTTCCAAAGAATGCAACAATTTCCCAGAGTTGGTTAATTAAAGCAAATCATCGATCTATCGCTCAGGTTGAAAATATAAAATTTTTGGGGGTTACATTTGATCAGAAAATGACATGGGAGAGCCATATTAACAATTTAACAACTAAATTAAGTAAAACTTGCTTCTTGATTCGATACTTAAGGGTATCCGTTTCGCTAAATGTGTTAAAATTGGCATACTATGGTTTGGTTCAGTCACATATATCATATGGTTTGATATTTTGGGGAGCTTCAGCATATGTTAATAGAGTTTTTGTTTTGCAGAAAAGGATTGTCAGATGTATGTTAGGTTTACCACCGGGTGCGCATTGCCGACAAGCATTTATAGATTTAGGAATTTTAACTCTCCCGTCTCTCTATATATACCTTCTAATAATTTATGTAAGACAGAATGAGGCTGAATTTGAAAGGAACTCTGATATTCACAATTATAATACAAGAACTAATAACCACCTACATCTTACATATTCTCGCTTAAGTGTCGGTCAGAGTTCTCCATCATTTAAAGGAATTATTTTTTATAATAAATTTTTGCAACTTTTTGGTAATTTTGAAAATAATACGCTTCTGAAGAATACTTTGCAGAATTTCTTAGTGAAACAAGCCTTTTATGATGTAAATGAGTATCTGTCAATGTAGGTGTTCCATTGTTTTTGTGCTTTATTTTTGTAGTCTGTATTTTAATGAAAGTCTGTTATCATTTAAGTGTGTAGCAAATTAGTATTTTAATCTCTTATTGTGCTTATTTTATTTTATTTATATATTTTTAAATCTAGACTTAGTGTATGTTTGTATGACAAGTCCGATAAGCTATTTCTTTTATTTGTAATGGCTTGAGTGATAAATAAAGATTACTTTACTTTACTTTTACTTTTTAACAACACTGAATTCAGAGTATGGTTTTACACTGATGTACCAGATTTCGTCCAGTTTGGTTCACAATTCTCAGAGATATTTGAGTGTTTCCGAACTTTTGAACACACTGTATAATGCCCTTTGTGGTCTTATAGAACAGCAAGTAACAACATAACCGTCCATTTAGTGACTCTTTTTGTTCGTTGAAAGATGTAAAATGAGGACTATTTATTTGTCAACTCGTTGTTGGTGTCAGCAATAAATCAGCATCAGTCATTGGTATATACAGGGTGGCCCACCATATTCGACACGGTCTGTAGCTGGATAACCATGGGGTTTTACAAAAAGTAAATACTGAAACATATACAGGTCGGATAAGGCCACAGTATAAAATTATTTTACTCTATACAGGATGTCTCAAAAAGTGTGACGTATCAAAGTTATATATTTTTAAATGGAACACCCTATATTTTATGATGGTTTTAGATTCTACTTTAATAAATAACTGAAGTTTGTTTATAGTACTAAATGTCTAATTTTATTCGTTTTTGTGATATTTGACTTTTGAAAAATGCAGAGGAAAAATTAAATTGATTTTACTTTAACACTTTTAACACTTTAAACTTTAAAATGTGCAACAAGATTAGAAAAAGTCTGCCATATCATACGTAGGTCAAATCAAGATCAAATATTGTAAAGGGTGATCAAAAAATAATTTCAATTTTTCAGAAAATCAAATAGCCATATCTCTCTTATTTTAAATGAAACACCCTGTATTTTTTACGTCACATGATGACAAATAAAACACTCTTTGAAATGGTGTGTGTGGTGAAATCTGTTTTTACAAATTTTTAGTCCAAATATCTATTTAAATTAAAGTTGGCTGTGACATAGCAGCCATTAATATTTTTCTTAAGTAAATAACAACGACCATTTATTGATTACTGGTGTTTTAGTCAGTTTAAAAGAAATTTCAATGATTTTAAATAAAAACCATTTTTCTACAACAACAAGATGATATAATACTGGTGGGATGTGAAAAAATGGTTTACTTTAGTCTAGAGTTAATCCTAAAAAACATTCCAGGAGAAACCATCTGATAACCTTAATAGTTGCTTTAAAAAATTTGACACAGTGATTATGGATAATGGAAGAAACGAGTTATAGGTTACAGAATGTCGTCATAACTGACCAGAGGCGTTATTAGGATTGTTTAAAACACAAGTTTTATCATTAGTTAAAATAAGTGTTATTGGAAGTAGCATTATAAGCAACTAATGATTTATTTTTTCTGTGAATTTTAAAAATAGTGGCAGATAATACAAAATCTTTTAATTTTGTGCTTTTTTCCAACAAATTTACATTTTGCAATAACGGCTTAGTAAATAGGCATAGCTATATCACAGCCTACTTTCATTTAAATAGACATTTGGAATAAAAATATGTTAAAACGGAATTTACTTAAAAAGTATAAAAAGATAGGTATAGGCAACCTATACACCATTTGAAAGAGCATTTGGTTTGTCAACATGTGGTGTAAAAAATACAGGGTGTTCCATTTAAAATAAGAGAGATATTGCTATTTGACTTTCTAAAAATTGAAATTATTGTTTGATCACCCCGTATAATCTATGATCTCGATATGAACTACATATGATAAGGCAGACTTTTCCTAATCTTGTAACAAATTTTAAAGTTTAAGGAGTTTATATTGTTAAAATAAAATTAATTTAATTGCACCCCTGCATTTTGAAAAAAAATCAAATATCACAAAAACGAATAAAATTAGACACTTGGTACTATTAACAAACTTAAATTATTTTTTTATGTAGAATCTAAAACTGTAATAAAATATAGGGTATTTAAAAAAATATAACTTTGATACGTCACACTTTTTGAGACATCCTGTATAGAGTAAAATAATTTTATACTGTGGCCTTATCCGACCTGTATATGTTCCAGTATTTACTTTTTTAAAAACCCCATGGTTATCCAGCTACAGACCGTGTCGAATATGGTGGACCACCCTGTATGAAGTTAACACATTATTCCTTTTTCCCATACATCAGCGAATTGTTTAAAACTACAACTAGAAACATTTTAAAACGTACCTCCTTATTCCTAGCATGACAAATATCCAAATATCTTTTCTTAAGTATCACTTTGGCATCTTTTATTGGTGGAAAAGGTAACCCTGTGATAATTACTGCCCTTCCATTTGCATCGGCAAAATCAAGACCTTAAAACGATTTCGTATGATACTTTTTTTTACATTTCATATAAAAAAAATGATTTCCTGTTTGTAATGATATAAAAATTCTAACACAATATTTCATAGAGGTAAAATTACACTTCCCACCAAAATTATCGCATATGCTCAATTTTTTTATAAGCTTCAATACAAAAATGCTTTAGATTAAATGGTAGTATCCCTTTTCATATTTTTTTATCTTTGGATAAACCACGAAGACTAAAAGCCTAAATACTAACGTACCGTGTCTTAAGCGAGATAAGAGGGAGTTTGTTGACACGGGACTTAAATACTTGAAGATTTGGGGGAAAGGAAAGACCTCCGCGGGCAGCAGGTTCCACATTCTAGAAACTCTAGGGATAAAAGAACGAACAAAGTGGGAAGTTCGGGGCCTGTCCAGTTGGACCGTATAGGGATGCATACGCGCGGAACCACGAGTTTCTCTGTTGGGAATCGTGAGTGAAGGAACTATACTGGACAATTCTTCAGAGCAGAAGCCATGGAAGTACCTATAAAAAAGCGATAGATCCCCCACAGCCCGACGATGGGCAAGAGAGGGAAGCATTTCTGTAAGTGAAGGATCATTAATGAGACGAGTAGCTCTTCTTTGAATAGAATCCAGAATGCTTAGGGTTGTGGCGGAAGCCATGCCCCAGATGTGAGAACAATACTCCAAGGGAGGTCGGATTATCAAGTCAATAAATTATGTAAAAAAAATATGTTAAACGTTTTTTTACAATAAAAATGATGAAGGTTATGTACTAAAAGCTAAAAATAATTTAGTCCTAGCTACCAGATCGTACCAATCTTCTCCTCAATCTGGCGTATTGATCAGACAAATAATAAAATCGGTGGTATATTGAATATTTCATTATTTAATTTCTTTTAAAGTAATAATAACTTTTATTATATTGTGTAAGAGCAGAATAGTTCTTCATAATGTATAAAAGTTTTAATTTTCTTAAAATGTTAAATAAACTTTTTAATCTTATTCTGGAGAAAAGCCAAATAATATTTTGTTTAAATTTAATCTCCCAGAAAACAAATAAAACATAAAATACAAATTTAATTACTCCCTTTCAAAAATACATCATATAGGAAGATTACTAATTAATATATAATTTTTGTGAAACTTTTTTGCGGGTTTTTATTAGAATTTTTGTCGATTTCATTTCAGTACATTAAACCTTTTTGAAAAACATCCCTTGCTTACCTTCCGACACCTTTCCCCTACAAACAGCCATGAAAATAGCACCTTTAAGGTTGGGATCTTGAATTTTTTCATAGTAACCCGTCATAGCAGTATTAAATGCATCTTTGTCTTTGGGCTCAACAAAAATAGCCTAAAAATTTTAAGAAATAAATCACTTGAAAAAAGAAGAATTATTTTTTTATCCTTAGCATACCCCAATCAAAATAAATTAGGGTAATTTAATACAACAAAAAATCATATCGTTTCATAAAACAGTACCTTGTGTGCCATAATATTAGTCCAAATACCCTCCTCTTGCCAAGACTGCTGACATTTCTGCATTATAGGGTAAGAAGGAAAGAAAATTAAAAGACCACTTGGTATAATCCTTGCTAAATTAACTATGGCTCTTCCAAGAGAGTTTATGTATTTGGGATTATCTCTAAAAGAATTAAAAAAGTTCTTTATTTTAAATTTTATATTTTTCACGATAACCCAATAATAATATAATACAACATATTTTAGCTAGCTAATTTCTGGACAAAACTATTACCACATAAACCTCCTTTTTACATGCTTTTATTAGCTTTGGTTGTATGTATGTATGTATGTAACGGAATCTTTAAGCTTAATTTTCACCAACTTCCAGCGATTCGATTTCTTTGAAACTTTGCACACGTATCAAGGACCCATGACAATGCAATAATCTGCAAACAGTATCCCGTTATCCTGATTAGGATCGCCAGGATAAATAAATTCCTTTATAGATTTTCTGTAGGAGAGTAACAGGGAAGAACTAGTGCGCGATCTGCGCATGCGTGCAGTTTCGGACGTACTCTCAGCATAAGGCTGACAGAAACTTGTTCAGAGTAGTTGCGTTTTGAAACCCCATGCAACGGTGAAGCTTTAAATGAAATGATTAGATTACGAAACAGTTCGTGAAATATTTCAATATCACATGTCCGCAGAAAACTAATTGATATATCGAACTAAAAATGAAAAATAAATAATAGTTTAAAAACACGCTTTTATATGCAACCGAACTAAAAATTAGAAAATAATTTTTCATTACAAAGAGTTGTGTATTACAGTAATAAAAGGTCAAACAACTAATTTATACACTTTATATGTGTCCCAAATCCGACCTTCCTTGGAATATTGTTCTCATATCTGGGGCATGGCGTCCCCCACAACCCTAAGCATTCTTGATTCTATTCAAAGAAAAGCTATTCGTCTTATTAATGATCCTTCACTTACAGAAAGGCTTCCCTCTCTTGCACATCGTCGGGCTGTGGGGGATTTATCGCTTTTTTATAGGTACTTCCATGGCTTCTGCTCTGAAGAATTGTCCAGTATAGTTCCTCCACTTACGGTTCCCAACAGAGAAACTCGTGGTTCCGCGCGTATGCATCCCTATACGGTCCAACTGGACAGGCCCCGAACTTCCCACTTTGTTCGTTCTTTATCCCTAGAGTTTCTAGGGTTGTGGAACCTGCTGCCCGCGGAGGTCTTTCCTTCCCCCAAATCTTCAGGTATTTAAGTCCCGTGTCAACAAGCTCCCTCTTGCCTCGCTTAAGACACCCACGGTACATTAGTATTTAGGCTTTTAGCCTTCGTGGTTTGTAAATATCTATGAGGGAAAAGTTATGAAAAAATAGTAAAATGCACCCCACGCTTTTTACTCTGAAGTGAATTATTTTGTTATCTTAAATTTTATTATAATTCTATTTTGAGGCATATAATTATGATTCATTGTTTGACCTTTTATTACTGTAATACAAACTCTTTGTAATGAAAAATTTTTTTCTAATTTTTAGTTCGGTTGCATATAAAAGCGTGTTTTTTAGTTTTTTAAACTATTATTTATTGTCAATTAAAGCAAAAACAATCTTCTAATCCTTCCTCTACAACGACGGCCGAATAGCCCAAAAACTTAAGCTTAGCAGAAGATGGCCGCGAAAGCCTTACACAGTATAAAAACAATCTTACCTGTTTTGAAAATTACTATTTAAAGGTTCCCCATCTGGTCCGACAGGCAACACTTTCACACAAATCTGATTTTCTTTTACAATGTGAGGATTTTCCAGTCGTATTTGAACGTCCAATTCCAATTCCGATATTAACGGTTTTAGAGGCGCCAAGGTACCACTTGTCAAAATAAGGGCTTTGATATTTTTGCCTCTGGTCATTAAGTTCATACTAAAAAAAAGATGAATACATTTAACGAACGTCAATCTACAAGATTCCACCAATGTTGTTGCTTACCCAAATCCAGGACTGAAACACCAGAAGCTTAATATTCTGACTTTTCCAGTTTTAGATTGGTACGCCGACAACCATGTATTATTAGCACCCCGTTTTCCTCTGTTAAAGACTTCCTCTTCTTTTACATGAACTTTATAACAAAGATTTACTTTTTCTCTGGATGCTGTAACAGAAATTATTTGTGATACAGACGCCTCTGTAAAGTCTATAACATTTATCTAGAGATTTTGGAAGATATAATTAATTTATATTTAAATGTGTTAAGTTTTCATGTCATTTCGTTTAAGGTTTACTGGTTCATCTATTGTATACATAGATTTATTACATTATAACATAATATAAAGAAAAAAATATAAAAAAATATTATACATATATAGAACATTCATACCATGATTTGCAAATGCTATCATTAGAAAGTCTGAGAAGAGTTGCAACCCCTTCCCTTTTCTAGCAAAAGGTCCACTATTCTGACTGGCCAAAAACTGAAGCATTTTTAGTTATTAAGTCAATAAGAGCATAAACATTGCTGCCAGTTATCTGAAAAGAAGTACATACTGAATTAGTAAAAGGTAGTGCAACTCTTAAAAATCTTTAAAGCTGCTAAAGCTACATTTACCAAATTTGGTATCTATAGGGTATTAGCACAGCCTTCTTAAATTCTAAGCCGTGAAGGAGAAATCTGGCAACACAGCACAGTAGGAATGACAAGTAATGTTTAGAAGTAAACAGAAATAAGTTTAAACGATTGTTTAAAAGGTTTTTTCTGTTTTTAAAAGTTAAATCGTAGCGTGTATTTATTATATAAAGAAAAAATAGGTAATTAATTGTTATATTTAAATAATTAATAGTTTAAAAAACTAAAAAACACGCTTTTATATGCAACCGAACTAAAAATTAAAAAATAATTTTTCATTAAAAAAATATTTTCACTTCATAGTAAAAAGCGTGGGGTGCTTAATATATTAAATGTTATAATTATTATATTTGCCAATATCTATGATGGAAAAGTTATGAAAAAATAGTAAAATGCACCCACGCTTTTTACTATGAAGTGAAAATATTTTTTAATGAAAAATTATTTTTTAATTTTTAGTTCGGTTGCATATAAAAGCGTGTTTTTTAGTTTTTTAAACTATTAATTATTTTTCATTTTTTAGTTCGTTATATTGCACAAAATTCTTAATATAACAGTAAATTAGAACATACTATTTAATTAAGCAGCAAAAAGAAAATAACCAGCCCCCTATGAAATGACAATGGTAGCAAATTTTAAAATTTGCAAAAGATTGCAACTCACTAAAAATTTCTTCTTCATTAAGTAGCAAAGTTTCAAATTTTGCCAACAGATGGCAATCCAGGCAATGTTTGGACCGTTGCCAACATTTTGCAATCCACTAAAAAATTTCTTCTTCATTTAATAGCAAAGTTTGAAATTTTTCCAACAGATGGCATCCTAGGTGTTGTTTTTATAATATAATGGAATTTTTTTCCTGGCGATTAAAAAAAAGATAAAGGGATACTGTTTGCAGATTATTGCATTGTCATGGGTCCTTAATACGTGTGCAAAGTTTCAAAGAAATCGAATAGCTGGAAGTTGGTTAAAATTAGGCTCAAAGATTCCGTTACATAGGCAGCCAGATAGATAGTTACAACCCAAGTTAATAAAAAGCGTGTTAAAAATAGGACCAGTGGCAATATGTCAATCGTATATTACGTTGGTGCCATAATACATTATGGCACCAACGTGTTGCGTTTCGGGCTGCAAAACGAATTACCCAAGTTATATTAAAACAGAGGGTTATCAAACAACATTTTATTTCCCCATTAACGATGAAATTAGGAAAGCCTGGTTGTGCGCTATTGACCGGATAAGTGTTTTTTTAATTAAAAGTAAAAGTAGTACCTATACAGTAAATGGACAAATATATTTTACGGACTACTAATTAACTAAGTGTGTTTTTAAAAAATTGGTTTTATTTGATATCAAGTGCACCAAAAACAATTATCTACCCCAAGCAATATTCTAAGAACCATATCAACTAATGCCCAATATCCTGGTAAGTTTACCAATAATTAATAGTTTAAAAAACTAAAAAAACACGCTTTTATATGCAACCGAACTAAAAATTAAAAAATAATTTTTCATTAAAAAAAATATTTTCACTTCATAGTAAAAAGCGTGGGGTGCTTAATATATTAAATGTTATAATTATTATATTTGCCAATATCTATGATGGAAAAGTTATGAAAAAATAGTAAAATGCACCCCACGCTTTTTACTATGAAGTGAAAATATTTTTTTAATGAAAAATTATTTTTAATTTTTAGTTCGGTTGCATATAAAAGCGTGTTTTTTAGTTTTTTTAAACTATTAATTATTTTTCATTTTTAGTTCGTTATATTGCACAAAATTCTTAATATAACAGTAAATTAGAACATACTAATTAATTAAGCAGCAAAAGAAAATAACCAGCCCCTATGAAATGACAATGGTAGCAAATTTTAAAATTTGCAAAAGATTGCAACTCACTAAAAAATTTCTTCTTCATTAAGTAGCAAAGTTTCAAATTTTGCCAACAGATGGCACTCAGGAAATGTTTGGACCGTTGTCAACACTTTGCAATCCACTAAAAATTTCTTCCTCATTTAATAGCAAAGTTTGAAATTTTTCCAACAGATGGCATCCTAGGTGTTGTTTTTATAATATAATGGAATTTTTTTCCTGGCGATTAAAAAAAAAAGATAAAGGGATACTGTTTGCAGATTATTGCATTGTCATGGGTCCTTAATACGTGTGCAAAGTTTCAAAGAAATCGAATAGCTGGAAGTTGGTTAAAATTAGGCTCAAAGATTCCGTTACATAGGCAGCCAGATGGATAGATTGATAGATAGATAGATAGTTACAACCCAAGTTAATAAAAGCGTGTTAAAAAATATTACTTATATAGATATTCTGAAAGTTCTTTACCTAAGGCGGTTTTAGGGTAAATATAGTGGAAAACCTGATTTAAAGCGTTTGTTATTTTTAAGCGCATTTTATGTAATACGCTATATTATTAGACTTTTATATTAATAACTAAACACACATTCTTTCAATTCATTTTAAGTATTGCAAATATTACTAAATAATAAATGTTTAGTTAACTTTAAAAAGCTACATTGGTCTGTTCGCAAAAAATGCATAAAGCGGGGTAGAAAACATCATAACAATTTGAAATTTTTAAATCCTTACCAACAAATTTGTATAAGGCAGAAAAGTTCCTGATAAGTTTTACAGACACATTATTGCTTTTTAGGGCAACTATAGTATTTAAAATTATACCTATATGTTGTCTAAAATATCAAAAAAAATTAATACCTATATTTTGTTTAAAACATTTAAAAATTTATTATATTTAGCATGTAATCTATTAGGAATTCATTTCAATATTCCTACTGTACAGTGTTGTTTGCAACGTTGCCTTTCTTACTTCACGGCTTAGAGTTTAAGAAGGCTGTGGTATTAGGCATGAAGAATATAACAGTAATATCGACACTGTTACCAGATTTTCCCGTTTTGTGCTACACGTATTTTTTCGTTTTTTCAAATGGAATACCTCATTTATTTTTATTTCGGAGGCCCAATTTATTAAGTCTACAAATTTTTAAAATTCCATTTCTACTAGCTCCTAAGATATGACAACACCACATTTTCGGTAAAAAGTTCAGATGCACTCAAATACACACATCAAAATAATCTAGGGAACAAGAATTAAAATTGTAATAAATTTTGTAGTACCCAATATATTATCATGAAAATTTCTGTGTATATTTGTGATACTGTTGTTGTTTACAATACACATTATTTCAATTTTTATCAGTTTATGGAATGTGGATAGAAAAAGTTGTACTGCTATTGTTAAAATATCGTATCAGTTTCTTTTTGGTGCCTGCTTCTACGAAGTGAAAACGTGACTTTCGGTATTTGAATTAGTGTTTAGTTTAATTATCCTAATGGAACGACGACATTTAACGCGCAAAGAGCAGTAGGGATGGTTGAAGCGGGTTTAAATTATAGAGCAGTAGCAGACGCCCTTAACATATCAGCAAGTATGATTTGTCGATTAATGACAAGATACCGTGAGACCGGAGATGTAAGAGAACGGCATACTGGCCGTACGAGAGTTACCGACCCTGTACACGATTGTTTTATTCGATTACAGGCTTTACAAGATCGAACAGTTACTGCAGGTCAGTTAGCAAATGAGCTAGAACGCACACACCATGTTGTTGTGAGCAGCCAAACTGTCAGAAACAGATTGCACGACTTCAACCTTTATGCTCGTCGACCGCTCCGTGTTCCCCCGTTAACAAGAGGCAACCGCGCTATGAGACTGGAATGGGCACACGAACATCTAAACTGGCGACATGAAGAATGGCGTAATGTACTCTTCACGGACGAATCTCGCTTCGGTTTTCATCCTGATTCACGCCGACTTCGTGTGTGGAGACGACCTGGAAATGTGTAACGCCTTGCTGCCGTCCAGGAAGTTCACAGCTACCAGGGTGGCACAGTTATGGTGTGGGCGGAATTCGTGTCGGAGGAAGAACTGATCTCGTTCTGTTAGAGGGCTTTTTAAATGCCATCACTTACCGTGACAGCATTTTGCAACCTGTTGTGCTTCCATATGCTGCAGCAATCGGTCCGAATTTTCAACTCATGCAGGATAATGCCCGTCCATACGCTGCTCGGGTGGTACGTGAATTTTTGGAAACTGAGCACATCAATGTTTTGCCTTGGCCTGCACAGTCCCCAGACCTGAATCCTATAGAACACCTTTGGGATTCAATGGGACGAAGTCTTTTCCATCAACAAATGCACTTGCAAACAAGACAACAGCTGTTCAATTGTCTTTCTGACTTATAGAATAATACAACCCAAATGGAAATTGACAACCTTATTTCAAGCATGCCAAACAGATGCCAGGCTGTCATTAATGCACGGGGAGGTCACACTACTTACTGACAATTGTATAAACTTAATCAACATTACTTTTTTGACCTTGTGTAGAATTATTATTTTCAGTAATTTTAATTTTTTTACTTTTTATTGAAATTAAATTTTCTTTCTAAAAAATTCTGGCTTTTTGAGATACTCCTAAACGAAGGAAGTAGTAAGTAATTATCTACAGGAATTTTCATGATAATTTATTGGGTACTACAAAATTAATAACAATTTTAATTCTTGTTCCCTAGATTATTTTGCTGTGTGTATCTCTAAAGCCTCTTAAGCTGCATTTACAAATTTCGGAATTTAAAGGTTTCTAACTAATATAGTAATATAAAAATTAGTGTTTTTGAAGCTTTTTGAACGATGTCTTTAAAGGTGATATCATATACAGGGTGTTCTATTTAAAAAAATATATAATTTTTATCATACTGTTCCAAATCACCTCGTATAAAAACACGTGCCTTCGTTTTTATACCTTTATTAACAATGTAACGTAACTATGGTTACAATAACGGCAAAATCTTCTCTTGTCAATGTCTCGAAGTTTACAGCACAAAAGTCGAATATGTACTAACTAACTCGAAGTTTCCCGTCGCCCTTTTATAGTATGGTGGAAGAGTAAAGAATGATCTAGAATATTCGAGAAATATCGTGAAAATTCCATAGTACATGATGGCATAAAAGTTATTAAGGGATAATTCGGGCGTTTTCGGAAACCTTCGAAAGTGATGAAAGAACTTGGAAAAATTAAGGTAAATTATTTAAATAAATTAACAAACTAAATTAAATGATCCTAACTCTCTAAAATTCTATAACCTAAACACATTTTTGAAAGTCTGTAACATTGCCCCCTTCCAAGTTTTGATCGTCTCGATCAAGTATCTTCACTGTCTTGATAACGGCTTAGCCTTTCTAGATGTACTACTTTCATCTTTGCCTGTGGACTCTTCTGTATACGGTACACCAGATCATTAAGCCGTGTCACCACTTTATATGGTCCCTCCCATGACTTCTGTAGTTTCGGTGAACGCCCCTTGGTTCTTCTTGGATTGTATAACCAAACTTTTTCACCGACGACAAATCCCTGATGGTTAGCTTTTAAGTCATAGCGGGATTTCATACGGTCACTTCCTTTTTGTAACTTGGTACGCACCTCTTCATGTATCCTCTGTAGCTGTTTACTTAGTCGACTTACATAGTCTTCTGCTGGTTCTTCATTGGTGGAAGGTCGTCCTGTAAGCAAGTCAACTGGAAGGCATATTTCCGCTCCGAAAATGATTTTAGCAGGTGTTTCGCCAGTAGTTTCGTGAATTGCGGAGCGGTATGCTAATAAAAACGGCTGTATACAGTTATCCCAGTCACTTTGTTGGTCATTTACTTTAATTTTCAGGTAGTTATCAAGTGTTCTGTTAAACCGCTCTACCATACCATCGGACTGGGGATGAAGAGGTGTTGTTCTTGTTTTATGGATTCCCAGGAGATTACAAAGGTTCTTGAAAAGATCGGACTCAAAGTTTCTGCCTTGATCGGAATGTATTGACTTGGAGGCTATTTTCTGATATGGTGGTCTTTCTAAATTTTCTGTCTTAAGTTTGATAATGTCTCCAAGATCGGG